>JAGFPH010003889.1:109837-121636 GCA_018207615.1 Philaenus spumarius | reverse complement strand
TGGATTCTGTCCTGTATGTGCTGTTTTGTGACAAATAAATAAATAAATAAATAAATAAATTAAATATGCAACAGCGTACGTCAAAGAAAAAACTTCTCCCGAGAGCAATAATTTGTTCTTGCTTCTATGAAATACCGGCGTTTAAACTTAATTTAAAATACAACGGAAATTAAATGTCGCTATTTGCGACAATGAATAACAAGTAAAACAAAGGCATTTTGTCGGGACTACCACAAAAAACATCAAGGGTAACGTAAATGCCGAAAATGTCCAAAATGTTTTACCCGACTTAAACCAAAAAAATTATTATACTTTTGTTACTGATCTATAAAATTTGTTATATTAGGCACCCTGATTCTACAAATACTTTTTTTTTATAAGGCGATAAACCTGGGTGATAATCATCGCCTGATTCTGCAAATAGACACGATACCAAACGAATCCATAAGTGGTTGACCTTGAGCCTACTCTACCTTCTTTTTACAAATAACTAAGCCCACATATGAATAAAAATAAAGAGTTTACTTAACATACAAAACAATTGCCTCAACATTTTACTGGGGAAAATATCTACATATATCAAACATTGTTTTCCTACTGATATTTATTGTTAAATGCTGAGTTGGGATAAAATGCAGAGTCTCCAACCTCAATATGGAGAACTAGCAAGTTTGCTCAATTCAATTTACTTCTATTAATAAATTTTATTCAAGCTAAAAATCGATAATTCGTAGATAAGATATTAATGTTTAAATGTGAATGTATAGTACATGTTTTTGTAAAAAAATATTATTATGGTTGAATCGATGGATGTTATAGTTGCAGGTGGAGCAATTTCATGTATTTCAATAACTGAATGTGTTGATAAAGAGCTGCAACTATATTTGTTTAAATTCTGGAGAGCTAAAGATAAGCGCACATTATCTCTTCTACTGCATGCAAGTGTTTACAGTATACACTATTAATAGTTTTGTTTTAGAAACACTTTATGTTTTAGTGTTTAAGTATCAACATTTTTGCTAAACTACTTTGCTAAATTAAAGCTGTGTTTGTTTTTAAGTAAAATTTGGTCTTACAGAATTTCTCTAGAGTCTAGAGGTTTTATTGTTTTTTCTTTCAAGTATTCTTTCGCTTCTGTACAAGAGGATAACTTTATTTATTGCAATAAAGAAACTTAAATTCATTAATTGTTAACAAGTTATTAATAAATATTTACAAAATTTGATTTTTTTTTCTGAACTTAGACTAGAAACAAAATACGGGGTGTTTCGAAAAGTACTTGACAACTTTGAAAAATCATATTAATTTATTCAGAGAACTTACAGAGGTGATTGTAGTGTCAATTTGTACGGAAATACATCAAGTTGTGACTCGTGTAGTTAGCTAGTGCCGAACACACCGTCACAAGCTCTAGCGGCAGTTGCGTTAAAGATGCCTGCCTTCACTGGACCCGAACATGCTTCCTGTATGTTTTGGTTCGAAGAATCAAAGTCGGCGACAACAGTTCAGCGTAATTTCCGTACCAAATACGCTAAAGATCCTCCTAGTAGGCCTACAATTTATGAGTGGCATAAATGTTTTGTAGAAACAGGGTGTTCGGTAAGACATAAGAAATCACAAGAAATAAGGTCGTCCAAACACATCTGACGAAGTCGTTGAGCAAGTGAGACAAAGTTTTGTCACCAGCCCTACGAAATCGACCCGGCATGCAACTCGCGAGCTGCAAGTCCCACATACGATTGTTTGGCGAGTGTTGAAAAATATTTGCATTTAAAACCGTACAAATTTACAATTTTCATAATTTTTGTAGTTGTCATAAAATTTTGGACAACATAATCTTTTCTGACGAGACGACTTTTTACTTAAGTGGCAAGGTTAACACACATAACTGTAGGATTTGGGGCAGTGAAAATCCACATCAAACATTGCAACATGTAACACTAACAGCCATGTAACAGAAATATTCATGATGATAATAAATTAATAATTTCCCATAATGACTAAAGCATAGAGGTTTGGTCTAAATAAAATGAAAGACGCAATATAATGATAAACATTTATAATTCTAATATACATGTATAAATTCCTTTGTGACGCAAAATAGTTAAGTAAAATCTTTTAAATAAAAATAAATAAAGTAAAAGGCAGACTATTAGTAAATAAAGTAAAAAGCAGACTTAAAGTATATTAATCAGCAAAAAGATGTAACGTGTATGAATTGTGTAAAAGGTTATTGACAATCGAAAATAAGTGCGTATTGTAGAACGAACGGTTAAAAAGGACAAATAAATAATTGCACAACAGACAATTTAATAAACAAAGAACAGTTAAACACATGTAAAGAAGTCAGTATATATATCAGCGTATATAACAAAGCGCATCATAATATCGGCATATGTGTCGGAACGCAGGACAAACATGGTAAGCGTAAAAGTAATTCCATTGGAGAAGGTTGTGTACCTCATCCGGAAGAACTCTAAAATATGGTGTGGAAGCTTGTATGTGTTGTAAGCTGCAGGAGGTGTGAATTTTGGTAAAGAATGTATTTTTTTTCATCGGAATAGCAACAAATGTTGTTCTAAAGTAAAGCAGAGGTGCTTCGGCGTTAGTGTGAACTTGGAAAATGAAATCGATGGTGTAAGTTATGCGACAGGTGAATTCATAAAAAGTCAACCATGTGCTTCGGTAAAACGCGCGTTATGAAATAGAGAGTGTTTCATATTTTGTGTAATCGTAAAGAAATCCTAGGTAAAAACAGTGAAATAAACGACGCAGTAAGTAATAATGGCCATAGGACATAAGTATTTCAGTCTGCAATCTTAGAATTTTGATTATTTTAATAAGTAGCTTCATTTGATTTTATTGCGTCATACATTTAAGGTAGGCTTGACTACACTTTGTACAGATTTTTATAAAATTGACTTGTTTGTTTTTGTAATGTTGATATGTTCTGTTGTAAACTATTATTTCTTGATAATGCTTGAGTAAAGAATTAGTTGTTCCGCTACAATGTCTTAGATTCCTTTATTTAGCCACGCACATTCACTAGCCTGTACTTTGCAGCCAAGTACTCACCCTTGAGAAAATTAAGTTAAAATAATAAATCAGTAGTAGTAATTACCAATACATAAATGCTAAAAGAGCAAACAGAAAGTTATATATGGATTATTAATTTTTTCATATGAGAATTAAACAAAGGTGATTTTAAGGTTTTTATTAATAAAGTGTCTAAGGTAGGCCTAAGGTGAGTTGTAGTTTAAGGTGTAAGGTGAATGAAGGTAAAGTGAAGTTTAAGGTTGATGTTAAGGTGTAATTCTACGTTGGAGTGGAGGTGAGATACATGGTGTATAATAATTTTTTTTATGGAGGCAGAGAAGTAAGAGGTGTTTCTTGATAATTTTAAGTTATGATATGAACGACGATTTTTTATATTGAAGGTAAATAAGTGAATGAAATGAAGGAGAGGTAGAGAATAATCCATATATAGCATTTTGTTGGTTTGAAAATATTTTTTTTATCTTTTGCAAGTTTTACCGAATCCCATCATTTTTTTAACACTTCATATCTATTTACATTTTTATTTTTTGTAACCATCGGTTACAAACATGTTTGTGACAGCCCTAAACTTAACGTTTCTTGTGCACTGAGCAAGAACAAAATTTATGGCCCCTTTTTTCCAAGAGAGAACCAACAAGGGGATAGTGTACCTGGACATGTTACAACAATTTTTGATACCACAGATCAATGACGAAGAATGCAATGTTTATTTCATGCAAGATGGCGCACCACATCACTACCTGACTGATGTCCGAGATTTTCTGAATAACTGCTTTTCAGGTCAATGGATTGGCTGTGATGCGCCAATTGCATTGCCCCAAACCTGACACCGCTAGATTTTTTCTTTATGGGGATTCATCAAGGATATCGTCCTCCTTTGCCAGCTTCTCTAACTGAGCTTAGAGCGAGAATTTATGCTCCGCCGCTGAGCAAGTTACTCCTGCAATGGTACAGCGAGTTTGGGAGGAAATTGATTACCGATGGGATGTGCTGTAACTGATCACTCATTATCATCAAAGTCAATCAATTGCCCATTAATTTTTAAGAAACACTTTGTATACATTCTATGTCCTATATACAGGGTGTTTCGAAAAGTACTTTACAACTTTGAAAAATCATATTAATTTATTCAGAGAACCTACAGAGGTGATTGTAGTGTCAATTTGTAGGGAAACACATCAAGTTTTGTTAATTTAAACTAAAGATGCTCTATGTGGCTTCCTTTGGTGATCCTCATTGAGAACGGGCGCCTAAAACTAAAAGATACCTCTAGCGAAGTTCTTTTTTCCCTTTGACAAACCTATTTTAAGCACTTGGCCTATGTCTTACTCTACTCAATTGACAACTCTACTTTGTATTAAATATTTCACCCACTAAAAATCATCCGCAGTAAAACAAATAAACGGTACCAGGAACTGGCACATACTTTCTCACAAACACATTTAAATTACTAAACTGATTCACTGTGATTTGTAGGGTGGGCTAGGAGAGTTTTTTTATTTAAGTTCGAGATTAACTAATAAATATTATTATTATTATCTAGAGAGAAAACTATTCGATCGATTTCGAAAAAGTTTTCACCAAACACTACAATTAGGTCTTTATAGATGCACGTAAAAAGGTTTTGACAAATTTTGAAAAACAGCCCGCTTTATGGCCAAAAAACCCCCAAAAATCAGTTATTATTATTATTATTAGCTAAACGAGAATTTTTAGAAAGATGCGGGTTTTTGTATATGGTCTGGCACATTAAAGGCTACAAATAAGCCAAATTTTATCAAAATCGTTAGAGCCGTTTTTTTATAAAAAAATAATAACTGATTTTTGGGGGGTTTTTTGGCCAAAAAGGGGGTTGTTTTTCAAAAATTTTCAAAACCTTTTTTCGTGCATCTATGCAGGCCTACTGGACATGTCTGGTGCAAATTTGGTTGAAATCGATCGAATATTTTTTTCCCTAGCTTTGTACACTTTTATTAAAGTAGGCGATTAACTAATAAATATTATTATTATTAGCTAGAGAGATAACTATTCGATCGATTTCGAACAAATTTGCACCAAACACGTCAATTAGGTCTTTGTAGATGCACGTAAAAAGGTTTTGAAAAAATTTGAAAAACAACCCCCTTTATGGCCAAAAAACCCCCAAAAATCAGTTATTATTATTATTATTAGCTAAACGAGAATTTTTAGAAAGATGCGGGTTTTTGTATATGGTAGGGCACATTAAAGGCTACAAATAAGCCAAATTTTATCAAAATCGTTAGAGCCGTTTTTTTATAAAAAAAATAATAACTGATTTTTTTGGGGTTTTTTGGCCAAAAAGGGGTTGTTTTTCAAAATTGTTCAAAACCCTTTTTCGTGCATCTATACAGGCGTACTGGACATGTCTTGTGCAAATTTGGTTGAAATTGATCGAATTGTTTTCTCTCTAGCTTTGTATACATACAGACATACAGACATACAAACAGACAGACATTTTGTAAAAACCACTTTTTTGGACTCAGGGGGTCCCAAAACGGATATTTCCACAAAAATCTCAACATCGATTTTTTTTGCGATCACTATACTTTCTCTATACTATAGTATAGTGAGAAAGTAAAATCGTTGGAAAGGAAATGATTAAAATTTTTATTTTTCTATTTACAAATTTGTTCTAAAACGTATATTTACATACGTAATCATCGTTTTAAAATTGTAATTTTCTGAAAAGCTAATGCCGCGCGAATAAAACACAAAGAAATTACTCAACTTTGTCACTTCTCTAAAGCTCAATACCGCTCGACAGAAATATTTTGACAATAATATAAAGATAGCATTGCATTCGTCAAGGTTTGAACTTTCTAAAACGCCTTCCAATCAGATGTCACTCTTATAATTTCGAAAATATAAAGTTTTTTGTAAACCCTTGCAACTGGACAGTTTTCAACCAATGAAACAGCACATTTTGCATTCAAGATATCGCTTACAATTCGTTGTATTTGTATAGATATCTTTATATCGTTATGAAGAGAAAACTTTGAGCTTTCGTTTGGTGTAAAGTAAACTAGATTTTACTGGATAGATGTTATTCATACAGCAGTGCGAAATACAGACTTTCGTTGGATTCAAACCTCCGCTTGAGATCGCAACACAAGTCTGATTCCTACGCTACTTCCATGGTCACTTTGTACTCCCTTTATCCGTGAGAACTTTTGACAGTTTATTCTCATTTTGTCAACATCAAAGAAGCTTCTCCAGGCTAAATACAGGTTATTAAATTAGGAGAGGTAGTGTTAAAAAGTTGCAAATTTCTTTATTCAAAATAACATTTATTTCCTAATAATTGATAACTAACATGATAAACATTGCTTGGAAAAACTAGAAATAAGGCAAACATTACATTAGACTATATACATAGTATGCATACCAGTACGGGGCACTTTGTCCCCTTTCTTATTCTTATCACTACGACATAATTTATATTTTGGTTTAACAGTGTTGTACACGTTTAAATAATTCATTGTAAACCATTCTGGTTTCGTAACTTACCTGGCTACCCGTAAATACTGTTAATACGACCGAAACGTCGAGTACTTTTAGAAAGCGTATTTTCGAAGGATCAAACAAATTTACAAAACAAAAATCACAAGAACAAAAATAATACACAGTGAAACCTTGATAACTCAAACTCCAATGGATCGAATTCCTTGTTAAGTCAAACGCCAGTATAAATAAAAGAACCTTAACAAGATGCATCAGTAAACCTCTATAGCACAACAAACAAACTTAAGGAAAGTTTAGACTAGCTGACCGTTTAGTTTATTGTTGCTGAACTGCACTAAATGAACAAGTTTTCACGTTCAGAAATTAACTTTCTTTCCACATTCTTACAATAAATATTCAGTACAACTACATTGTTCTTCTACACTCAAACTCGGTTGTTATTGTCTCCCAGTAACTTAAACTTCCGAATTATTTGATAACTCGGGAGTTTTAGCGATCCGCTCGAGATTCAAGTTATCGAGGTTCCTCTGGAGTTGTAGAAAATAAAGTTTAAGTACAATAATCTCTGCTTTCTTGTAAATACAGTAAGTACAGTACGTTCGTGTTTTTCTTAAAATTAAATTAATAGTTTAGTTACATGTTAGGCAAGTCTGTGCTTAAACATACGACAAACATCCAAACTGGAGAACACAACGTGGCCTGCTTCTATCACCAATAAAGTGATGTCAAAACAACACAAACATACATTAAATAACCACAGTTTATGATTTTAAGTACACTCAGTTTTAGTCTCCTAATTTTAAAGTATAATTTTAAATTACAGCAGAACCTCTACTTTGTTATCCAAATTAATTTGTACACACGGTAATTCAGAGAGAAAAACTTCAGAAAATCCAAGTTTTAATTTTTTGAAAGTGTATTTTCATTATTCACTGCTCGTTGTTAACGTGGGTCGATCATATAGGTAGTGTGTGTCATAAATTAACTGCAGGAGTGTTTTTACTCCGTTATTTAGTAAAATATTATGATACATATTTATTAAATCAGGCTTATTATTGTCTAATACAGACAGTCTCATTTAACCCTCCAAGTGGCATGGTTAAAGCTAAAATTAAAAAGCCTGTTTTTTAGCGTTTTGCAAGCACATTTTTAAAAATTCGCCAAAAATAGTAAATAAACCCCAATCCAAAAGTGTTCCGTAGCTTTTTTGTAGAAGAAACTTCAAAGAATTCAAATATGCCACTAAAAATTAGTTTCCTTTGAAATTGTAAAAGTTATTAGCTTAGAAAGCAAAAAATGTTTAGTAACGGAAGGAAAAAAAACAACTTTATGCCTACATAAAAAATAGTAAAACATTTTTGTAATTTTTTTCGTAAGTGTAAAAAAGTTTCGTACTTTAGTTCTAAATAGAACTGTATAAAAACATTTATCAATTTCAAATTTTTTATTTTGAAAAAAACAGTTTTTAAGTTCCAAGTACACGACAGGTAACAAACCTAGGCCTAGATTGTAACGTCATTTACTAATATATGCTTTGCCCAAAAATGAAATATTATTGTAACAAAGTGTAGAGGATAAATCAAAGAAAAGAACGGTATACTTGTCTTTCCTTAGTTCACAAAAATGTTTGAGTTATCATTATTTGAATAACAAAATGACATCAATCTAATGAAAATTCGGCCGTCTATAACAGCGGTGAGAATGGGACACTTGAATAGCGTGGGAACCCACGCGCTAGACTTTCTCACTAGAACGTAATAATTATGTACATTTCAACTGTCGTCTAGACAGAACCGTTAGACAAAAAACCGGTTATTTCTGGATAAATTCCCACCATTACGAAATTCAGACTTTGCTGTACAAAATGGTGTAAAGAAATCTGTCAAAACATTTTGATATGGTAGGCGTAAAATCACTTGACAAATGGGCTGTTTCATTGGTTGAAAAACTGTCCAATCACAAGGGTTTACAGTGATTCTTGGGAAAATACAATTTTTATAGCGACATCTGATTAGAAGGCACCAACAGAAAGATAAAATCTTGACGAATCCAATGGTATCTTTATAATAGCCAAAGAAATATTTGTGTAGATAGTCTTGAACGTTGAAGAAGTGGGAAATAACAGTACAATTGTATGCAGATTCGAGCACGGAAATGGCTGTAGACCGATGTGCATATTTTAAAATGATGATTACGTTTGTAAATATACGTTTTACGAAAAAGTTTTAAATACAAAAATTAAAGTTTAATCCATTTCCTTTCCAACGGTGCCAGTGTTATTAAGATGGATGATTTTAAGTGAATTAATTAATCGAAAATACAAATGTATGTAAATTCTCGCTAATTGTCGAAATGGCTGCATCTTGCGCCTGTGAGAACGTCACTTTGGGCAGTCTGCCACTGGGAGGGTTAAATTATGAGATTGGTTTATGGGGGAAATCTAGTAAACAGTACTTACAAAGAGTATAAAATTCTTTTTACAAAAGAAATTTGTAAGAGCTGTTTTAAAACAGCTGAAACCAAGGGAGACTTTCAAAGAAGCTTTGAAGTATTTAAATATCCTAATTCATAAAAATATTTGATTAAAACCTACGCTTGTTCACTCATCAACGTAAACCTTAAAAACTACAAATACTATACATGGTAACGTAATTCAGTTAGTTCAGACCTCATGTAGAAATGAGAGCCGTCAAGTTTAACAACAACAGAAATATTACTTACGAATTTACTCTTCCGAGTTTCTTTGACACAAAAATACTTGCAAGGTTTTCAAACTCTACTTAATAGGATGTCATTTTCAGTGGCCATGTTTCTCACCATTGTATGGCAGTTTTTAACCATCTTCATCGAGAATGATCCTTCCCCCGGTACCATTAGTGATCTTCAATGCTGGAAAAGTAGATTGCAAATGTCCATAGAAGATGTTTTTAGTTATGAATAGTTTATTACATTAAATTTTTGGTTTTTCTGACAAAAATAGCTCTCAACAGGCCCACGGCGGGGACAGAAGAGCTTCGGGGGTCCTAAAGCAGCTGCTTTTTTTGTTTTATGGTTATTCCGGCACTGTGTACCAATGTACTTTTTGTCCATTCTACCATTGTTGATAAAAAAAAGCTCGACAGACAATTTGTATTCGCTTTGGTTTCATTTTCATCTAGCCATTCCAAAATGTTCGGTTTCAATTTACATATTTTTTATATGAGGTTTTTATATTAGAAACGTGGGCAGGGCTGATTATTGACGAATTTCGATAGAAAAGATGAGCTATTGCAGTGACCCTTATGGTAAGACCTAAAATTGGGAGTAGTAAATGAGCACCGATCATGGTCGCTAGAACACGTTTAGGGGTGTCATTAAATATTTTATATATATATATTTATTGTATTCACACTCTAGCAGCCGCATTTAAAGTCCGATTTAGTCCAAATTTGGTACACACTTTTATTGCTTAAGTCATTCAGACAAATTCATTAGCCAAAAAAATCCAACAAGTGGAAGCACGTTTTATGACAGGAAGTCTCTATTTTTTTAGATTTTTGTATTAGATGAAACTTTTTTGTTTTATATAAAAAATTTATGTAGGATGTTATTATGCACATTTTGTTTTTTTTACCGACCATAGTTCCCCGAAAATCGAAAAAAAATGTAAAATACCGTAAAAGCACCCGGTTCAAATCTACTAGTATATTTCATACATGGCAGCTATTCAGCGCCTCCGTGAGCAGTCTGATTTCCCAAATTGTTGGTTGAAACCCTGAAATATACAAACTTAATTTTGGAAATTCGCTCAACTCACATCTTTGAGGTAATTAATAAACGGACATTAAACCCCAAAAACAAGGTAGCCGAGGGCCCGCGGAACACTCACCGGGTTGCAGGCTCCAAACACCACGATCTCAGAACAATCACATACGGGTGACCAGCATTGACAAACTATACATCTACAGTACGATTTTTTTAACCGTGCCCTCGGCCAAATTGTACTAACCTGAATGATAACGTTAGAAATCGCTCTTGTCTACTCTAGTTTTCTCCACGAAAACTGAGTCGAGCGGCGTGAAATAGCGAAAACCGAGCTTCAATAACACTGACATTTAATACACTTAGCAGAGATGTAAAATTATGAAACTTTCACGGATACGCAGATAAGAACCATACGATTCGTATGATGTAAAAGAAAATCCATTACAAAACCTATTTCATATTTTAAAAATCAATATTACAACAATGTACTTTAATAATGACATGAAATTTTCACACCGCTGGAAAGTTTTTTGTTTGCTGGTCAGAGACAAAGTGTTCGCGAGAAAGTTTTAGATAAAGGTCCAAATTAAATATTTTATTTGAAACATTTTTTCGTTTGACTTACGGTTTGCTCGGTACGGATGTCTGGAGTTAGATTCCGGGGAAAACTTCCTGCCTGGGGGAAGTAGGCCTACTTGGTGTACCTACCTAGCATTTACCTTAACCACACCACAGTATTATTATTCGAATACTCGAACAAGAGACAAGTAGTCTATGACTCATTCAAGTAGTTTTTATTTCAATAATTTTATTCGAATAATTATTCAATCATTTTTGTTTATTCGAAGTTTGTGGAACTGCCTTTACAATCCCTCCCCGCTACACCGCTAGCCCACCGAGCGCACGGTTAAAAAAATCGTACTGTACATAATAACTAAATAAAATGTTTGACACTAGTAAGATTACAAGCCCGACAGCGCCATTCACCCAATAACTCTATTTCAGTTACTGTACGGGACTACTGTCATAACGGCCTTGCAAAACAGGTAGCTACAATTGTCTTAGCCAGCCGTAATTATAATTTTAAAGACAACCAAAAACATTTAGGCCGTAGCTTATAGCGAGTCCCGTCCAAGTCTACCTGGTTATTGAAAAATACCTGCCGTTGCCTACTAGATAGTCGTCGGACAGTACACAGAGATTGACACCCAAGCCTAACACTGAGCGTGTCACGTATTATTGGATAAGAGAGGTTCTACTGTATTTAAAACAAGAAGACAATTCGATTCATTTCCACCGACAAAACAAATCAATTATATTTCACTTCTGTTGTATATGTAAACAAAAGCCACACGTTTATATTAATTACAAACGCAATGGCTGGAAAATATTTAGGTTAATAAAATTCAAATAAAAATAATTGTACTTTACACATAAAATAAATCTTATTCAGTATAAGTAAGTAGCCTATATACTATATAATAGCATATCAGTACTGAAAATATATAAATACAT
>JAGFPH010003889.1:92757-109737 GCA_018207615.1 Philaenus spumarius | reverse complement strand
TATATACTATATAATAGCATATCAGTACTGAAAATATATAAATACATCTAATTTGATCGGTTCGTACCTAAGTACTCCGATTAATACTTATTTAAAATAAACTGGATTTTGTAAATTTCATTTTAAATCTACTTAAAATTATTTATAAGTTAACAAATATAGGACAGGGCTTTTTACAATTGTATTTACATGTGTACCTATATATAAGACAAGTAGAAGGCACTGACATCACTTCTGGCCAGGAGAGCTGCGTTCTTTGTTTTGGTAATTCTGCAACAGAACAAAATCATTTAATATTTACATTCGACCTAGTACTTTCATGCAATAACTTGATATTTCATTTATTCTCTAAGGTTAGTTAAAGTTTTTATTACATAAAGGAGTCTAAGTACGGTTTCATCATTCTCGTGTGTCTGACGAGAGAGTAAAAGAGGGGCTCCCAACCTTCGCTTGTTGTGACTGACACCGGTAGTACAACCGTAATTAAATTGCAGAACCCTGTTGCTACAGCGTACACCCTATACGGTTTTTAAAGATTCATATAAAAGAGATACATATATTTTTCTTAGTGAACAAATAACTATAAATACAGTAGAGCGCCAATTATTCGAAAGCCGGTCATCCAAAACGTCGGTTAACTGAAAGATTCAAAATTCACGCCACGCCAACATTACACGAGCGCTCGCATTGGCCCGGTCCGTTTCACTGTTCCAAGTCCACCTGTATACCTAACCTTATTCGTACCACTGACATCGTTTGACATCAATGTTGTTTTAACTGTCCGTGCTGTTGTTTGTTGTGCTCTGTGACTTCTAGCAATGTCGGCGAAACGTAAATGTGTTGTGCTTAGTCTTTCTGGCAAGCTTAAAATTGTACGATTAAAAAAAGGTGCAAGTGGGTCAATCTTAGCTCAGGAGTTTGGTGTTGGGAATTCAACGATAACTGACATTAAAAAGAACAGTGAATCTATCGCAAAATTTGCTTGTATGCTGGACAGTAAAGACGGAAGCTGATGATGAAGAAGCTTTCCAATGCTTCGAGACTGCTATTAAATGGTTGGAACATCAAGACGAATGCTGTGTAGTTGCTGTCTTTGAAACGCCTAAGAAACTTGGCGGCAAAAAAAGTCTCAAAACATAAGCAAACAAACATGTTTGACTTTTTCTTTTAGGTTAATTTTGTACTGTTTTTATCACATCTAAGTCAGTACACCAAAAAAAGTTTATGTACTGTATGTGCAATCCCTGCTTTATATGTACAGTATGTATTATACATAAACTTAAATCAAAGTATTATTTCTAGTCCAATAACATGTTTTATTTGCGAACCAACCCACTACCCGCAACAAAGAACTAGACTTGTTTTCAGAAATGTTCGATTATCCAAACACCCCTTTGCACCAATTGTTTCGGATAATCGGCGCTCTACTGTAAATATATTCAGGGTGCCTCAAAAGAAAGAAAGAAAAAAAAATCCCCAAGCGCTTAAAAAATCGCTATACAGGATCGGATTCTATATAATAAAATAAACTGAAATGTTTTAAAGTTATAAGGAGAATGCATTCTTGGAATCATCAGATAAAGACAGCAGGAAGATACGTATATTTCCTAAGATACCTTCAATCGTCCTATTTATTTTTCTGTCAAAAAATATAGCATAGTATATATAGGTCACCT
This sequence comes from Philaenus spumarius, assembly GCA_018207615.1. Lineage (NCBI taxonomy): Eukaryota > Metazoa > Arthropoda > Insecta > Hemiptera > Aphrophoridae > Philaenus > Philaenus spumarius. The sequence goes on along the minus strand of JAGFPH010003889.1, from coordinate 108,061 downwards.
GGCAGTGTCAGATGCAATCTTTGCCCACTCCTTCACAGTCAAGATTGATGGTCTGCAGGAAGCAGGAGGTTCTATATCTGGACCAAGCACACAACAATGGTATATGGATGGCTTTAAAAATAACAGTGGAGTTGGAGCAGGAGTTTATGGTCCTAAGTGCAGCTTATCTAGGGGCTGAGGACTCTTTCCCATCGATTTTTCAGGCGGAGGTTGTTGCGATTGAATTCTGCGCCCGGGAAATCCTCAAAAGAGAAATTAAGGGAGCTTGGATTGATATCCTTTATAGCCAAGCTGCCTTAAAGGAGTCTGAATTAAAGTTGTTTTGGGACCGTTTCATATTAGTGAATGAAATGATGACTCATTGAAGTTACTCTTAAATGGGTGCCTGACCATGTAGGCATAAATGAGGCAATGAGGTAATGAGGCAGCGGCAAGGCCATAGCCAGGAAGACTTGTCAGGGGGGGAGTCAGGTCAGGACCGGGGATTTGAATTTAAACCCTTTTAACACGTTCACTGCTAAGGACGCACATGTGAGCTTGACACTGAACACTATGAGAAGCGGCCGACGCACAGTGCATTGCACGCCAACCCCAGTATTGGGAGTATTTTCAATATACAATGCATTGCGAGTTTTGTTAGAGTAAAGTATTTTTGTTGAAGCTTCATAGTTTTCTTATTTAATAGATCAGATCAAGCTCTCAAGAGAGTAAGGCTGTAACCTACTGCATCCATGTGTATTGTACGTTGTAGTTTAATCAAGTAAATCTAAATATTGATGCATGCAATGCACAATAATGTAAAATATGTTGCTGGATCCTCTGTTGTGTTGTTTATTTTATAATTTAATTTGCACTTTTTAAATAAATTTAGTAGTATTAATTTTTATTGCTAAATTTTGGGATTTCGGGGGGTTTTGACTCCCCTTGGTACGGCCTTGGACAGCAGGCTTGCTAGAGTTGGCCCAGATCCTTTCTGTGGAAGGCCAAGAGCCACCTAAAAAATCTGGAAATTGGTTGACCGTGCAGGCCAACCTAGAACTTCCCGCTTAGTTTGAATTTTAAACGCTTAAAATGAGTTTTTTTTGTTAAAATACCAAAAAACGAAAATTTGTGAATTTTTAAACAACGATAACTTTTGAATGCGTAGTTTGATTTTCATTTTTAAAAAAGCATTCTACGCAGTTTTTAAAGCACAAAAAGAAAATGTACAGGTTTATATTGATTGGTTGAGAAATCTGGAAGATATGTTAAAAAAATACCAAAAAATACCAAAAAACGAAAATTTGTGAATTTTTAAACAACAATAACTTTTGAATGCGTCGTCCGATTTTCATTTTTAAAAAAGCATTCTACTCAGTTTTTAAAGCACAAAAAGAAAATGTACAGGTTTATATTGATTGGTTGAGAAATCTGGAAGATATGTTAAAAAAATACCAAAAACAAAAATTTGTGAATTTTTAAACAACGATAACTTTTGAATGCGTCGTTCGATTTTCATTTTTAAAAAAGCATTCTACGCAGTTTTTAAAGCACAAAAAGAAAATGTACAGGTTTATATTGATTGGTTGAGAAATCTGGAAGATATGTTAAAAAAATACCAAAAAACGAAAATTTGTGAATTTTTAAACAACGATAACTTTTGAATGCGTCGTCCGATTTTCATTTTCAAAAAAGCAGTCGACGCAGTTTTTTAAGCACAAAAAATGTATACATGGTTTTATTATGATTTTTTCGCACGCTTTAAAGTTATTTTTAAAAAACATAAAAATTCCAAATTCCATTTCTTCGGATTGGCTCGATGGATTAACTCTCAAATCTAATCAGATCTAAGTTTTGATACACCCTTTCAAATGACATGTCGTAGAATTCAATTGGTTGATTCGTTTTTGAGAAACTGTACGACAAAAATTTATTTACACACATACATCCACACACACGCACACACTCGGTCGGACACCTCGGCGGGAATAGTCAGAATGGCTTCCTGGGACCTCAAAACGTAAAGATTTAATGAAAACTCGACTTTCGAAAATCGGACCGAAATCAATAACTTCCCTTTATTGGTAGCGGGAAGTTAAAAATGTTGTTGATATCTGGACGGAGAAAAGTTGGCCCTCACACTGGTACGATGCTCCTGGGATTAGGCAGGCTAAAATGTTTCTCTGCCTCTCTATGTCGTAAGCCAAAAGCTTCTATTGATGGACAGAAACAATCTCAGACGGATTATAGGAATCCTTACTGGTCACTGCCCGGCCGAGTACCACCTCAAAAAAATGGGGCTGGTTCGAAAGACTCCTGTCGATTCTGCTCCCTTGGGATTGAATCTGCTCAACACCTGATTGCTCGAGTGTAGGAGATTTATGGTACTGGGAAGTGCTTTTGTTAGCCTGGAAGAGGTGGTGATGATCCCAAGACCCTTCTTGGTCTCAACTGTGTCACACATGGACCAATTAGGTCTACATTTACTGTTAATATCGATGATGTAAGAGTGGCATGCCACTATAACACCGCAACCCACCCCTGGAACCCTTTAGGAGTTATATGCTATGCTATCCTTCCATCCCCATCCAAGAATAAGGTTTCGGTTTGGAACTACAGGGAGAAACCCATGGAGAAACCACATTTATGTTTATATATAATGATTTAATATTTGATGAATAGAGTTTTGTTAGGAAATGTATACTGTCTGAAGGCCTGAATAAAAATGTAATAAAAAAAAACATAAAAACCAAGCAATACAACAATTTTTAAGCACTAATCTTGTTATTATAGTTTACTTACAGCTGATGCAATCTTATGCAAAGTATCAGCTGATACTCTTCCTGTCTGTTCCACCATTCCATACAGCGTACTGTCCTTGTCTTGCAACAGTATGTGAGGATGATTATACTCCTGAAACGGTTAAATAATCTTGTAACGTATTTCATTAATTAGGTATACAGTTATTCATTTGATATTATACTTTTTATTCTTATTCTCATTTTTAAGATTTAAATGGCCGCCATTTTGAAACGGATTATTGGAAAAATTTTATTATTTATGTCAAACTAGGTAGGTCTTTATCCCTAGCCGTGTTTGACTGTTCAATTGAGCAGTCAAAATGCTAGGTTTAGGTATCACACTACTCAATTGACTACTCTCCTTTGCATTGTAAATGTGTGTGTTTATAAAAATTTTAATGTTTTTAATGTTCGACGAACTCACCAGAGGGATGACCAGATGATGGAGTTAAGGCTCCAGAACATGTCGTCTTAAACTAAACGACAAGGAGTCACAAGACGGACTTAAGGTAAATAATTAGTATTACTTTGTATTGAATATTTCACCCACTAAAAATTATCCTATCACAATAAAACTAAAACTGTTGGAAAGGAAATGATTTAAACTTTAATTTTTATATCGATACATTTGTTCTAAAACACATATTTACATATATAATCATCGCTTTAAAATTGTAGTCTTCTGAAAAGCTAATGCCGCGCGAATAAAACACAAAGAAATGACTCAACTTTATCACTTCTATAAAGCTCAATACCGCTCGACAGAAATATTTTGACAATAATATAAAGATACCATTGGATTTGTCAAGATTTGAACTTTCTAAAAGTGCCTTCTAAATCAGACGTCACTCTTACAGTTTCGAAAATATAAAGGTTTTTGTAAACCCTTGTGCAATTGGACAGTTTTCAACCAATGAAACAACACATTTTTCATTCAAGACATTCCTTACAATTGGTTGTATTTCTATTTATATCTTTATATCGTTTTGTAGGGAAAACTTTAACGTTAATTTTCAAAAGAAAAGTTCTACCTGATCGTTAATTGGACCAGATTTTTGTCCAACTCGCCTCTATTAAATCCATTATAAACCTTATGACCATATGTACCCCCCCCCCCTCTTCCACTCCCTTTCCTTTTTTGTTGTTGTGAGTAACTGTTATATGTTTAAACACACTTGTTTTTCTAATATTCTTTAGTCTGTATGAGCAGTCTCATCAATGCCGTCACTGGCGAAACCATGGTCGGCAACATTCAAAAATAAAATTGTAAAAAAGTTACAAAAAATTTGTGTATTTTTTTAAATTGAGAATGGAGTTCTACCAAGTACTTTAGTCATCTGTATCAATCATATTTTCTAAACGTATTTTGTGAGTGTAAGTGTAACTTTAACTTGCCGGTCACATCATTTTTCACTCCCTATTTTATTTGTAGAATTGTGGAGAATATTTCATGCCAGACAGATTTTAACCTCAGGATGAATTGACTCTTTTCTATTTTTTTTATTTATTATTTTATTTTCTCATAATACAGCAAGAAGTATTTTTAACTTACTATGAATAGTTGTTTATTTTATTACTAAGCGTATAATTTAAGATTGTAATTTTTTGCTGGTTTAACGATGGATGAAAGAGGGTCAGTAAATTTTCATTTCAATTCAGTTCGGTTTATGGAAAAATTAACTGTGCTAATTAAGTACTGCATTTTGCAAAGTATGTCAATAAATTAGGCTAAACACGTGTTTTTTTGTATCTTAAATCTGCTCACCTCTGAACCTAAATAGCAAATAATCTCTTAAACCTTGACTCTTGATTAGGTGAGTTTGCACTTTTTAACGGTTTGCTTTACCATCATTCCCGACACGAGATGAGGCATTGTTTTGATAGAAAAATAAATATACTAGTTGTTGTATAGTTAAAAATAAACAGCAAACTATTTAAAGAATACATAAACAAGCGTTAGGCCTATTGTAAAAACAGTTGTGTAATTTAGGTCGGAAAAAATAAATAAACAAATTTTACTCACCATAACTGTTCCATTGCCCATGACCAGAACTTTATCAGAGTCCATGACAGTGTGCAACCTGTGTGCTATGGTTAGTACCGTACAGTCGGCAAACTTACGCCTTATTGTACTTTGTATCAAAGCATCAGTCCTGTCAAACAAAACACATGATGCATCACAATATATTTACTAGGCAAGATCAGTAACAGTTTTATTATACAGGGTGATTCAGAACTATACGGCAATGTCTCGGTAGCTCATTCTATTACTAGAAATTAAAAAAAAGTTCATATAAACATAGACCCGAAAACGCTTTGTTTCCCAGATATCCACCATTTTTACTTTCCTTACCCTATACTAGGTAAGGTAAGTATTGCGATCGACCCAAAAATTCGATGTCGAGTTTTCATAATATCTTTACGTTTCAAGGCCCCCTGAGTCCAAAAAATGCATTTTTGGCGATTGGTCTGTCTGTGTGTCTGTGTGTGTGTGTGTGTGTGTGTCCGGAGTGCACAGGGCAAACGGCTGGACGGATCGAACTGAAATTTACAGGATATCTTCAAACACGTAAACAATTAAACCCATGTAAATTTGAAGCAAATCGGAGGTGGCGTCTTACCGTGGGACCAGTTTTTAGCACATTTTTGGTATCTACTCCAAAACCCCTCTAACGATTTTGATTAAACTTTGCTAACATACTCTACTCAGACCCCCTTAACACGCTATGTACGCTATATACCCTTAAAAATTCGTTGAAAAAAGTTATTACAAAAACGCAAGTTATTTTGTTTGTATCTCCGAAATGGCTGGTTCTATCGACTTGAAAATGGTCTCATTCGATTCAGCGTCCAAAAGAATGTCAAAAAGATACCCCACTCAACTTTTTCCATTTTTTCAAAAATTGACCCCAAAAACGCCCTTTTTGGGGGCAAAAATGACTTTTTTTAAACTAGCCGTGTTTGGTATCGACCTTGACATTTTTGGGGGTGAGAAATCGATTGAGACCAAAATCAGGTCCGTGGGATTAACCGTTTTGAAGTTAGTACCGCTTTCTTCGAAACGGATACTCCTATTAACTCGAAAATGGTATTATCAATCTCTCGCTCGAAAAATTTGGTAATTGATACAGCATCTATTTTGGTAAGGAAAGTTGTGTGATGTGCACACCAGATGTTTTTACAGAATAATTCGTATCTAGAGAAATGTTTGACTGATTGAGTTCAAACTTGGCATGAAGTTTAACCTAACAATGATCTAGCACAAGACAAATAAGCGATTATATCCAATCATGCGTTTAAATTGCGACGGGTTGAAAATTTTAGGACGATAAGAGATAATAACCTGTAAATACATAAATCTATTCTTTCTAAGCTAAAATTGTTAACCCTTGTATTGTCAGACTGCTCAATTGTCAACTCTACTTATATTGAATATTTCACCCACTAAAAATCATCCAATCACAATAAAACAAAAACCGTTGGAAAGGAAATGATTTAAACTTTAATTTTTGTATGTACAAATTTGTTCTCATACACATATTTACATGAGTAATCATCGTTTTAAAATTGTAGTTTTCTGAAAAACACAAAGAAATTACTCAACTTTGTCACTTCTCTAAAGCTCGTTATTGCTAGACAGAAATATTTTGACAATAATATAAATCTTCCAGACTTGAACTTTCTAAAACTGCCTTCCCATCAGACGTCACTCTTTCTTATAGAATCGAAAATATAAAGGTTTTTCTAAACCCTTGCAATTGGACAGTTTTCAACCAATGAAATAGGACATTTTGCATTTGAGACATCGCTTACAATTCGTTATATTTCTATAGATATATTTATATCGTTTTGTAGGGAAAACTTCGATCTTTCGTTTGGTGCAAAGTAAACTAGATGTTATTCATACAGCAATGGGAAATATAGACTTTCGTTGAACTCAAACCTCCGCTTGAGAATGCAATGCAAGTCTGAATAACGCGCTGCTTCCAACGGTCACTTTGTATTCTCTTTATCCGCGCAAACTTTTTGACAGTTTATTCTAATTTTGTGGAACAAGTAATATAATGTGAACTAAGTTTACAAGTATACAGATAAATTCTATGATTTATTCTCTACACTTTCTTATAATAATATTTCATTTTTGGGCAAAGCATATATTCCTAAATTACTATTCAAACTAGGCCTAGTTTTGTTAGCAGTCTAGGAACATAAAAACTGGTGTTTTCAAAATAAGAAATTTGAAATTAATAAATATTTTTATACAGTTCTATTTAGAACTAAATTACAAAACTTTTGTACATTTTGAAAAAAAAAAAATACAACAAATGTTTACTACTTTTTATGTAGGCCTAAATGGAACACTTTTGGATTGGTTTACGATTACTATATTTGTTGAATTTTTGAAAATGTGCTTGCACACACACCGAAATGGCTTGTCATTGCAAAACATTAGCATGGACTTCTGCTGTAGGGTTAACAAACTTCATATTTTATTATTGATTATTCGGACATTTGCCATCATTTATGTATTAAAATCATAGAGCCTAAGCTTGATGAAAACGCCTGAAACCAAATTGGAATGAAAGCTGATTTTGTTTCCTTCTCGTTTTCCATCCGTTTTGCGGAAGTTACCGCAACAAGCATCGGGTGAAAAGGTACCGGATCCATCAGAAAGAAGGAAGGATTAGATACAACAGCTAGGCACTAGTAGTGTTGTTGCCACCTGCCAGTTGCGTTCATCCGTTTTTCGTTATCTCAAACGAATTTGATTTTTTTCTCGATCTTTTTTCAAGACGATGCGGTACTAACGGAAAGACTGCGGGATGGCAAAACGGACAGTTTGAACAACCTATCCCTTCCCTTCCGGTTTTTAGAAGAAAACAGAATCGTAACGCAACACTCGCAACAGAAGGAAAGAAACGGATGGTGTAAAACTACACTAAGGCGAAGTCAAGAGCATTTGCCGCATCTACGTGTGATATGAGTTCAGTTTGAGCGTTCTCTTAATCCTCGCTTTGCTCCAAGCCGATCAATAAAACTAACACTAGCAGATGTTCCTGCAATTAATTTACGCCTTAACAAGTCAATAAGTCGATAGTATTCATGAAATCCGCCTATTCCGAATTCCCGCTAAAACGAACAGTGTTCGGTCCCAGTTAGTTCGGGTTTTAGTTGTTTTTTTTAAATAATTGGAGAATAGCCTTACTTCTCTGCTTGTTTGGCTGATAGGATTATCCGTTAGCTTTGTATACTGACCTATGATTTAGCTTCTGCTTGGTATAACAAGTTTTACTCTTTATTTGGTTCAGTAAGTTCTATAATGTATTCTTTTATTCTGTTGAACATACATAATTATGATTAAAGGCTTACTGTGGATCCACATTGGCCGTAGCTTCGTCCATCACCAGTATTTTGTTGTTACGCACGATGGCTCTGGCAAGGCAGACTAGTTGGCGTTGTCCTACGCTGAAGTTAGACCCACCTTCGGACATCTTGCTGTTTAAGCCTCCAGGCAGCTCGTTTATAACTTCTTTTAACTCTACCTAGATTGGGACAAGACTGTTATAACATTGATACAAACACAATAGGCTTACCTACTAGGAGTAAGAAAGAACCAGTGTGTTGCTTTATGCTTAATACTTTTAAATTAATTCAAATATATTGTGCCTTATGGATTAAAACTGGAGTAAATGCACTTTAAAGATTTTGCTTCTGATTAATGGCTCAAAATGTATTTTTTGTTATATATATATATATATATACGATTTTTACTTTTACTTCACTCTTTTGTTCAACACTTTTAAAGGATTTACTTCATATTTGTTTCACAATCAGTTGTTTTTGTAATAGTAAAAAGACTGAATAATTAGAGTTTTAAATCCTTGAAATTGTCACATTTTAATTTGCTACTAACCCAATTACGTATTCTGTTTTAAAATTTGACAAAAAAAAAATGCGGAGAATAAATTTGTATAGTAGCAATTGCTGGCGCTACACCCATTTGATCTAATATGTCCGATTTTTGAGACAGGGGGTGTCAAGTTTCAAATGTTCTGACTTGTCAGTCAGCTCACAGCAGCTAGAGTGAGATCTGTTCACCGTGTCTGTCGTGCATCTTGGATTTCGAACAACGCATTAAAATTAAGTTTTCTTTCAAGTTGCAAAAAAGTGCCAAAGAAGCTCATGAAATTTAAAACCAGTGCATGGCGATAAAGTGATAACTCTGAAGGCTGTTTACAAATGGTATGAGCGATTTACAGTGAAAATAAGTCGGTTGAAGACAACGAACGGTCGGGACGTTCTTCGAATTCAAAAACAGATGAAAATGTTCAAAAAGTGGCCAAACTTGTTCGTTTAAACAGGCGAATGACTATTCGAAAGCTTACTGAAGAACTTAACGGGTCCATGCAGAGCATTTTAACCGATAATTTGCAAATGAGACAACATAATAATAATTTGTAATGAGTGAGTGCAACATTTGCTGCCAGGCTTTTGAGTGATGAACAGAAGGAATATCGTGTCTCAGTTTGCATGGAATTGAAAGATTGTCCTCATGCACATCCGGACTTCATGGCCAAAATTGTAACTGGAGATAAAAGTTGCGTGTACGGCTATGACACTGAGACGAAAATTCGGAGTTCTCAATGGAAAACCTGTAACTTATAGGGTATAATGGGATCAGGGAAGAACTGTAAACTACGAATTTTACAAGGGGGTACTGGAACGATGTGCGAAGGAAGAGACTGTAAAAATGCGCCAATGGCTTCCTTCTTCATCACGACAACGTGCCAGAAGTCGTTTTTTTATCACGATTTTTTGGCCGGAAAAAGTGTAGTGCCTGTCTGTTCACATTCGCCTTACACATCCGATTTAGCACCTCGCGACTTCTGACTCTTCCTAAAAATAAAAAAACGTGCTAAAAGGAAATTGTTTTGACACCATTCCCGACATTGAGATGGCCACGACCCAGCAGCTGAAAGCCCTTTCGAAAGAAGCCTTCCAGAAATGCTTCCAGTCATGGATTCAACACTGGGACAAGGGCATCGCCAGCCAAGGAGAGCACTTTAGGAGAAGATTAATTCAAATTCTTTGTTAGCTTATTACTTTATGTGTAATAAAATTATTTACCGTATTTTTTTATCACAACTAGTATGTATTATGAAAAAGGGAAAGTCTATGTGTATTTTCTCTTACAACTTGAGTACCAATATTCTGATTGTCATATTTCTCCCAATGTGAAAGTACAAATATGGGTACGTTTAAGGTTAAGTTTGAACAAAATCCCGTCAATGAATATGAAAATCCTAAGGTTGAACTAATATATCTACGAGCGTACAAAAAATGCAGAATTCCTAACATATTTTACGATTTTATCAAACAAACATTTTCAGTGACAATATTTCTGAGGCAAAATTGTTCCCGTATTTAATGTTTATCGGATTAGAAATTTGTATGAAATTGGTACAGCACTTATCGAGTTATTTTATACTACTGAAAAGTAAAAATCCAGATTTTAAGTACAATAGAATCCTGCTATTCCAAAAAGAGTTAAGAAAAAATACAGATTTTTTTAACATAAAAACAGAAGAAATTAAGAAGACGTTCGTGAAAAAACGTACATTTATTGTTATACAAATAAGTTAAATAGAGACATACATAGAGCCTAAGCTTGATGAAAACACCTGAAACCAAATTGGAATGAAAGCTGGTTTTGTTTCCTTCACGTTTTCCATCCGTTTTGCGGGAAGGAAGGTTACTGCAACAAGCATCCGGTGAAAAGGATACCGGAACCATCAGAAAGATGGAAGGATTAGATAGGCAATGTATATAGTAGTGTTGTAGCCACCTGCCAGTTGCGTTCATCCGTTTTTCTCCTCCGTTTTCGTTATCTCGAACAAATTTTATTTTCTTCTCGATATTTTTCAAGACGATGCTATACTAACGGACAGACTGTGCGATGACAAAACGGACAGTTTGAACAACCTAACCCTACAATTCCGTTTTTAGAAGAAAACAGAATCGTAACACAAAGGAAGGAAAAATGATGGTGTAAACCTACACTAAGGCGAGGCCAAGAGCATTTGCTGCGTCTACGTGTGATGTGAGTTCAGTTTGAGCGTTCACCTCGACCTCACTTTCCTCGAGCCGTTCAACGCTGTATAGTACTGACTCTAGCAGTTGTCTCCGCACTTAATTTACGCCTTGACAAGTCAATACATTGATATTACTCTTGAAATCCGTCTATTCAGAATTCCCTCTAAACCGAACAGTGTTTGGTCCCAATTAGGTTGGAATAGCGGGACTCTGCTGTATATACGAGGGCTATCCAGAAAGTAGATTACGTTTTGGAATTAAAAATAAACAAAGTATTGGAAATTGTTTTTATTATATACAGATGAAAGCCACACTTAAATACTACTTTTCTACATAGTCACCATTCAAATTAAAGCACTTATCGTAGTGATGGACGAGCTTGGAAATTCCTTCGTCGTAGAATTCGGTCGCCTGCGCCTTCAACCACTTGGTTACCTCTTCTTGCAGCTGTGCGTCGTCATCAAAACGCTGCATAGCCAGCCACTTCTTCATTGCTGGGAATAAGTGGAAGTCGCTCGGTGCCAGGTCGGGACTGTACGGCGGATGAGGAAACAACTCCCACTTAAAGGATCCAAGAACTTGGCAAATGGCATTTGCCGTGTGGGGCCGGGCGTTGTCGTGAATCAGCAAGATCTTTGAGCTCAACTTTCCCCTGCGCTTGTTTTGTATTGCTCTTCTGAGGTTTTTGCAGAGTTTGGCAATACCTTTGAGAGTTTATTGTAGTGCCTCTTTCCAGGAAGTCCACAAAAATTACACCTTTCCTGTCCCAAAAAACAGTCGCCATCACCTTCCTTGCCGACGTCGTTTGGATGCATTTCTTGGGAATTTGTGTGGCCCCACTGCATTGACTGAAATTTCGTTTCGCAGTTCACATGTTTAACCCATGTTTCGTCACCAGTAACGATGCAATCGAGTAATGAGTCGCCATCTTTATCGTAAGCGTCCAAAAACGATAGCGCTGCAGTCATTCGCTGATTTTTGTGGATCTCAGTCAAGATTTTTGGTATCCATCTTGCACAAAACTTGTGGTAACCAAGCTTTTCGGTGATGATTTCGTGCAACAAACTTCGCGAAATTTGTGGAAAACTCATAGAGAGTTCCGTTATTGTGAATCTTCGGTTTTCACGGACTTCGGCATCGACTTTTTCGACAAGTTCGGCAGTCACTATGCTGGGTCTTCCACTTCGCTCTTTGTCGTGAACATTAGTTCGGCCATTTTTAAACTTTATGACCCACTGACGCACTCCACCTTCAGTGATAATATTGTCCCCATACACTTCACAAAGCTGCCGATAGATTTCTATCGGTTTACAGTTTTTTGCAGTCAGAAACCTTATTACTGCACGCACCTCACAGTTCGCGGCATTTTCAATTAAGGCAGACATTTCAAACTGTCACAGTAACTCGACGGAGTACAGCACGAACCTCTCACTAGCACGGCTAGATGCCGACTGAGCGGCGTAACGCACTGACACCAAGATGGCCGCGCTAGCCCCGCCCCTTGCGGGCACAGACGAAAACGTAATCTACTTTCTGGATAGCCCTCGTAGATGTTAATTCTGAATTTTAAATAATTATTCTCAATAGTAGAATGGGTGATGTATTACAATTGCTTGCTTTGATAAGCAGTCTGGTAAAAGTCAAAAAATGGTTAGGGAAAATTTATAACATGGTATCAAATTAAGTAACTAAATACCAACTTACTTCTTCTAAAGCACTCCACAGAACATAATCTGAATATTCGTCAAACGGATCCAGATTTTTCCTGATAGTTCCGGAAAACAACACAGGTTCCTGAGGGATGATCGAGATCTTGGATCTCAGATCGTGAAGACCTATCGTGGTCGTGCATATATCATCGATCACAATTTCACCTTGTATTTCAACGAGTCGAAACAGCGCCGATATTAAAGACGACTTTCCAGCACCAGTTCTACCAACAATACCAACCTGAAAAAAACATATCAGATGTGGATTATTGGCAAATGTTATAAAAAAATTTTTAATACGACGTCGCTTAAGTAATTGTGGTCTTAATTATCCCCGGTTGAACTGTTTATGAGGGATGATGAAGAAAACACAGGGCAACTGAAATTATAACAGGTTCTATCCAATGATAGGTCAGATCATTGTATCATACTTGTACAAGGACTACTTACTTCTTGCCTGTCTAATAAAATTTAGTTGATATTTAAATATTTTGCAATGGTCTAGGTTGATAATAGTATACAATCTAGGATGAAATCATATATACTGAAATAACAATGCATCGATGAATGCCTATTCTTGGTACAAAAAACTTCAATTATCGCTTTTGTAAATCTGAATGTCCATGTTTTAATAAAGTTTGTTCCGTAGTAAAATGAAAATGATGTACTAAAACTGTACCTGGAGGGAAAATGTTGTGTGTCTTATGGGAAGTATGTATCTTCCCTCCCAAGTTGTAATGTTATAAAAAACAAACTTTATAAAACACCTGAAACCAGGCAGCCATTGCAGGTAGTTAATTGGGCGCGTTAGTTACAGAAATAAACAAAATTAAATTAAACTTACCTTTTCTTTCGCTTCTACGGTAAAATTAAGATTCTTCAAAACAGGAGGCTCTTCTGCAGCATAGCCCATAAACACCCTTGAGAAAACTATTCTCCCATACTCAGGCCAAGAATCTGGGGGTGCTTTATCTGGAAAACAGACAGTTGAAACAAATTAATAAAATGTACAATTTTAATATTCTTAAAGTTATTTGTTGAGCTAAACAAATAATACAAGAGTGAATGAAATTTAAATAAGAAATTTGATTTCAGCATTTGTAAACATTTGTTAATTGAATTCGGGACAAGCAGTAATTCGAATAATCTGGATTTTAATTTGTCTAACATTTATTTAATTGGCAGCTAGGAGATATTTATTAGCCTTGTCATTACTTCTTCTAACATTTAATACATTATTTTAACTTCTAAAATTACTTTCATAATATTTTATATCAAAAGTATAAAAAAGAAAAAACCTATCATTCCTGTATCATCTTCAACTTGTGAAAGATAATATGTTTCAATCCAACACATAAGTCTTGTTTTTAAAAGAGAGCAAATAAAATGTTGTAACGTAACCTAAAATACGAGAGCGTGTAACAAGTAAAAAGTTTCATAGATAAAGGCACAGATATAAACTGGACATATTTGTGAAGGGCACAAGTGAATTGTTACGAATTGATGGGGTGTGTATATTATAGGATTAATTATATTCAGTATTAGAGTTAGTATGTTTAGTGTAAAGATATTACTTTGCGTAAGACAGATGGAGGTAAACAAGGAAGCATAATAAGGAAGGATGAGCTTGGCGGAAGTGTTTTTGTCTTGCACGTAAGAACAGTGTAGTTTGTAGATGGGTTATATAAGCATAACCCTAATCTAGATTCGAGGCCAGTCTGTTAAAGTGTGGGGCCGGGAGCTAGGCGAGTGAGCTAAGGACGTTGGGCCGAGATTTGGCCAAGTATTGTGAAGCTAAGGGTCAGAAGCTGGGCAGCAAGAGACAAGTCAACACTACGAGAGTTCTACACGATTAAAGTACGAAACCGGTTCTGCAGTAGAACGAAATTTGAGTGACTAGACAGAATACTTAGTCTATCGATATCACATTGAGTTTGGAGTCAAAAGTTTAACGGAAGTAAATTCAGTAGCTTTGTTTACCGAGTTCTTGTTTCAGTCTGTCATACAAAAGTAATATCTAGTAAAGGAAATGTATGTAGCGTAAGTAAAGGCTAATGTATCAAACCGTATATAGTTGTATTATTGTATTGTGTGAGTAAATATAGAAGTAAGTATTGCCACTGAACCACTGGATGCATTATTATTGATCTGTTCCTTATTTATATATTAACATAACTTAGTGTTCGAACCCGCGAAAAGGGTCTTCCTAAAATCCAACTTCTAACAGAATCTAAACTTTTACCAAAGACATGAAATTGAAATGTAATCCGAATCAATCCGAAATTACATTTAAATACAGTATAACCTTGTATATCCGAGTTTCCGGATTATCCAAGGTGAATTAGAAAGAAAAAAAACAATAAAAACTTGATTTTTGTAAGTTAACTGAATTTATTGATTTCGATAATGAATTCATAGCTTGAGATGATCTCTTAATAAATAAATTTATAATAAAAACTTTTGTGTTAGATTGACCAGAAAGAACACAAAACAAAAGTTTGCCACAATGATATGGGTGACGTTTAGCGAACGGGTAGTATAGTGAATGACGAAGAAGTCTTGTTCCTGTTATACCCTCATTGCGGCATCGTATTTACGACTCACATACTTTCTCACGAGTTATTTCTTCCCAATGCTACTGTATTTTGTTTTTAGTCGGTGTTAAACTTTGTGAATGAGAGTTTAATTGTGAGTGGAAAGCGAAAGTGAGACGACAGTAAA
>JAGFPH010003889.1:69979-92657 GCA_018207615.1 Philaenus spumarius | reverse complement strand
ATGAGAGTTTAATTGTGAGTGGAAAGCGAAAGTGAGACGACAGTAAACTACTTTTTTGTGTAAATTTATATAAAAAAAAAGACTTAAATAAAAGTGTATAAATTTATAACTTTTTAGTGTGTTTTATTTACGCATCTTTCTATAAATATAAATGTTTGCAATTCAAGGATTTTAATTTGTGCTTTTCATAAATAATGTAAATGTTTCTTTAAATTTCTGTTTTTACAGTAAGACCTCGGATCAGGGTGGCTAGTGATATGACCTTTTGAAATTCCCTGACTTTTCCCTGACATTTCCCTGACTAAATAACTTTTTCCCTGACCAATCTTAGAAAAAGCACAAACAAAACCATGCTAATTTTATTTTAGAAAATCAATCAAGTTATTTTGGTAATTGAATCAATTTTTAGGGAATTAATTAAATATTTAATTAAACAAGGTAATATTATAACAGTTAAATATTTAATACTATCTATGTTACTGTACCAACCACCAGCAGTTGCAAATTACACATTTATGACTATAAATATTAAATTAAACAATGAATTAGTCAAATTATATTTTATTATATTATAACAAAAGAAATAACTAACTGATTTTTGTAATCCAACTACCGATTACTGATTTGTATTAAATATTTAATTAATTGATACGAAAATACCCAAATTCAAAAACATTTAATAATAAAACTAACATTTTTAGAAACAGCAAATTAGAGAAAGGTTTCAAGGTCATAACACGGCAAGTGCATTGAAACAAGCTGCCACAATCATTCCCCCGTAACTTGCCAACAATGGGTTTTACGTATCAGAATATGTAGTTGTCTTATTGTTTAATGTAGAAGTTCATCTTATCTTTAATGTTTATTTTCTCAATTAAAAATTGTATTAATCTATGATTTTAAATAGTTACTTTAACTATTTTCCTTAGAAATGTTATTTTCCCCTGACCTTAACCAAAATTCCCTGACCTTTCCCTGATTTTTCCAGAAAAGTAAAATTCCCTGACTTTTCCAGGTTTTCCCTGTTGCTAGCCACCCTGTCGATAATCCGGCACGCACGGGGATCCGATGATGCCGCATTATCGAATATGCCAGATTATTGAGGTCTTCCTTTAAAATGGTTTAAACAGGGAATAAACTATAAATAAAATAGAGCTATATATAGAGCTTGGACACATAAATTACACGTTGAAACTATGTAACAAAAACTGCGTAGAGAGATTGCTGCTAACTGATGGGCCTCAGGTAGGGACGGCTCCATTCCCCTTTGTTGTTGGCTTCCGTTAGTCAGTACGTGGTGGGGGTTTGCTATTTTTACTCCAGCCAGTCACAAATTCTTCGAACCCTTTTTCACTTCCAAACCGTGCAAAGCGGTTTTAAATCGAACAACTATTTACAAGAAATTCAATGTATCTTTTTCCAAAGACGTCAATTTGTTCAAATAATCTTCATTAAGTGGAATACATTCAAGAAAATACTGTTAGCAACAAAAGTGTTCAGAGGTCCCTTTAACCGGGAACGTTTTTAAAGGACAACGAGAGTACATTATTTTTAATCAATTTGATTTTTTAGAGAAATGTTGATTGAAATCTTTGTTTTGGGCCAGTTTATTGAGCAGTAGATTTTTACACACTGTTTTTGACGGATGCGGAGCCAACAGACAATGTAGACTGGGCCTAAATCACTCAGCAATTACAAAAACTTCCATTTTTATTGAGTGCCAATTTTTAAGATGAAAGATGCCGAACTATCGGATCTGCCGGACTATCGAGTGCCAGATTATCGAGGTCTTACTGTATTACAAAAACTTCCGTTTTTAATGAGTGCCAATTTTCAAGATGATGGATGCCGAACTATAGGGCTGTCGCCAAACTATCGAGTGCCGGATTATCGAGGTCTTACTGTATTACAGTAGCTTACTACAGTGTAAAATATCTTTCATTTGAGTACATTATTAAACCTTCTTTAAAACTATTTATACTATTTAAAGCCAAATAAAATATATTTTGAAGTAAATATGGCTCCAAATCAGCCTATAACGACATAAATAACGCAGGAACTCGCACCTCAATGGTTTTCTCACGGCCTACCATATTATCCGAGGTCTTCCTGGTCCCAATTACCTCAAATAATCAAGGTTCTACTGTAACTCAACCACACAGCTAAACCGCTGACATGAGTTAAGGGAATTTCCAAAATTTATTTATTTTTATGTTTTAGGAAAGCGAGTTTGAATCCCAGCTGTCGGCTCCGTAACAGAAGCTGCCTCCATGGTAAAATCCCCCTAGTGCTTTTACAGGGTGTCTAGTAATATGGCCTTTTGAAATTCCCTGACTTTTCCCTAACATTTCCCTGTCTAAATTACTTTCCCTGACCAATCTTAGAAAAAGCACAAACAAAACCATGCTAATTTTATTTTAAGTAAATCAATCAAATTATATTGGTGAGCAAATAATTTTTTAGGGAATTAATTAAGTATTTAATTAAACACGGTAATATTATAAAAGTTCAATATCTAATACTATTTATGTTACTGTACCCACCACCAGCAGATGCAAATTACGAATTTATGACTATAAATATTAAATTAAACAATGAATTACTAAAATTATAATTTAATATATTATAACAAAAGAAATAACTAATAGGTTTTTGTAATCCAGCTACCGGTACAGATTTGCATTGAATATTTAATTAATTGATACAAAGATACCCAAATTCAAAAATATTTAATAATAAAACTAACATTTTTAGAAACAGCACGTTAGAGAAAGATTTTAAGGTCATGTCAAGGCAAGTGCATTGGAACAAGCTGCCACAATCACTCCTTGTCAATCAAGTAACTTGCCGATAATTGTTTTTACCTATCAGAATACATAAGGTAGTTTTCTTATTGATTAATTTAGAAGTTTATCTTATCTTCAATGTTTATTTTCTCAATTACAAATTGTATTAATCTATCATTTTAAATAGTTATTTTGAACTATTTTCCTTAGAAATGTTATTTTTCCCTGACCTTAACCAAAATTCCCTGACTTTTCCCTATTTTTCCCTGTCGCTAGGCACCGTTTTATGATATTTTACGTTTTGATCGATTTTGAAGGAACCAGACCAGCTATAAGGTTGTGTAAAAAAACAAAAACAATATGTGCAGAATATTTTTTATATTAATTTTTTACACAAAACCCAAAAAAGTTTCATTCTAGTACGAAAAATCTCAAAAAAAGTGCTTCCGGTTGTTGAATTTTGTTGTCTAACGATATTGTTCGAGCCATTTAATTTCATCTCAAAACTTGTTCTGGGGATCATGTTCAGAGCTTATTGAATACTCCTGACCTTAGGTCTCACCATAAGAGACACCACAGTAGCTCATATTTCCTTCGCTACAACGTGGTGAGGCTAGCGAAACACTACAAATGACGTTCCAGATCGTCACCACTCCTTTACGTGTCATTTAAGAATGTAATTTTATTTAAGTGTATTTTGGGTGTACTCCATATACTATTTAAAGAGTTAATGATGATAATTACGTTCATTAATATTACTAGGCCAAATAATATAATTGTGAGCTGTGATGCAGAAGACAATTACATATCTATACTAATATTATAAAGAGGTAAAATTTGTTTGTTTGTTTGTAAGGGTAATCTCTGAAACTGCTAAGCCACTTGAAAAAAAGTTTTACTAATAAAAAGCTACTGTCCCTGAGTAACATACGCCTAATTCATTTCAATAAAAACATTTTTTATTTCAATATTTATAAATTTAGTCACAAAAAAATCTTAGGTTAGTCCTAGACTGATGAACTAACACATATATTTACATTTATTACCATAGCAACCAATTGCTTAAAGAGTTAATGATGATAATTATTTGCATTAATTTTACTAGGCCAAATAATATAATTGTGAGCTGTGATGCAGAAGACAATTACATATCTATCTTATCTTCTAAAGCGAGAGATAATTGTTTGTCTGCTAAATGGATCTGGAATCTCCGTCTAAGGATTTTTCATTTTTTCATTATATATGGGGCTTTTGGCCACGAGAAATCGATTGGAAATGGTCACCAGTCTGGGAAAATTCGTTTTCTACGTCTTTTTATTAAATTAAAAAGTGAAATTTGTCCATTTTAAACAATACAAAGCACAGCTGATGCAAATGTTTTCAATGCCATTACAATAATCATCTGCTTTCTTTTAAACTGTATATTTTATTAGAGGTAAGCCTAATGTTGTATCTATTTATAGTTACCATGGCAACGAATACTTCTGATAAATAAACATACCCTTTATTTAGTTGTTTAAAGTTATAGGCCTAACCTAAACGATGTTCGCAGAAATTTGCAATAATAGTTATTGACGTGAGCGAACTAGGCCCTAGGCCTAAATCAATATTGAAATATTAAACTTTAATTTAGGCCTGACTTATTTCTGAGGCATAGCGTTGAGATTATGGTTAATCCTTTAAACTGTATTTTTATTACAGGTAAGCCTAATGTTGTATATACCCTTTATTTAGTTGTTTAATGTTATAGGCCTAACCTCAAAACTCAATAATCCAATATTTATTATTGAAATCGTAGCCCTGCTTATAATCGTGCTTTAGCTCGGTCTCCTGGTACTACTAATATTATAAAGAGGTAATATCTGTTTGTATGTAGGGGGTAATCTCTGGAACTGTTGAAAAAATTGAAAAAATTGTTTTACTTTTAAAAAGCTACACTATTGCTGAGTAAACGTATAGGCTATAATTCATTTCGATAAAAACATTATTTTATTTCAATATTTCTAAATTTAGTCGGAAAAAAATCTTAAGTTAGGCCTAGACTGATGAACTAACACATGTATTTTCATTTATTACCATAGCAACCAATTGAATGAAATAACAGATAAAACACCTGCTTGCTCCAATATTTCCATTAACAGCTGATTTAAAACTTTGAAGCAATTATTTGTATTTCTAACTTTTAGGTTAAGTTGTTATTAAAGTGTAGACCTGAGCATTGCTGGTTCTTTTAATATTTATTACAACTGCTGTTATAAAATATACGAAATAATTTGATTTGAACATTTAACATTATTTACCATCTTAGCTTTGGGGTTATTATTAATCCTACACCTTTATTATAAAGAAAAGATAACATGATTATGAGCACACAGAAGGTTCCAACGGAGTTGGCGTGCGCAACATGCAGGGGGTCTCTCCTAGTAATATATAATTTTGTCACAAAAGAGCAGATGCAAGTATATTACCAGGTTCAGACTCGAGGGCAGGTTCACTTTCCACCGTTGTATACTCTAGTACTCTCTCCACGGAAGTCATCTGGTTTTCAAGTTCTGCGGACTGTCTCATCCCCCACTGGACCATACCAGTCAACCCTATAGATTGGGTAATAGCCAAACCCACATTGCCACCAAAGTTATTTCCTGGAAAATAAATAAATGTACAGTAGAACCTCTCTTAACCGAAATAGCGTTTAACCGAAACGGCAAAAA
Source organism: Philaenus spumarius (assembly GCA_018207615.1). NCBI lineage: Eukaryota > Metazoa > Arthropoda > Insecta > Hemiptera > Aphrophoridae > Philaenus > Philaenus spumarius. The sequence continues at coordinate 87,160 of JAGFPH010003889.1, read as the reverse complement.
AACTACGAATGTGTCCACATTATATCGAAAAAGTATTTGATAAGCTTACTATAACAGGATGTGCGGTCTATTTTTAGACAAAAGGAGGAGAAAGTGTAAAGGGGGAATGGGATGGGGCAGGCCAGGTGCCTGACCATGAGTTTAGTCTAGTGGTTTACTACCTGCTACACACAATACAATACTGTACAGTATTCTGCCAGTCAGTTTGTTTTACACTGTTGTAGCGTCGCGTTAATCAAGTTGTCTATCAAGATGGAAGATTTTTTCAAAAAACAGTAGGCCTACTTAACAAGTTGTAAATACAGTATACTATGTACATAATACTATGTATGTAGAAGCATTTATGTTTTATTAAAAGTTTGTTAAATAATCTAAAAGTGTGGTTTTTATCATTGCCTTTGGTTTTTTCATTTTAAACTTTTAAAAAATTGCAATTTTTTAACCGAAATTTTGGTTATCCGAAATGACCTCCGCCCCCTTTATTTCGGTTAACAGAGGTTCTACTGTATAGACAGAATTATTTCAATTTTAAAACAATGTAACAATCTAAATTTCAATAAATGTTATCTGAAGATTATATCATTAATCATTCAATTCTTACAAATTATGTTGTTCCTAAAACAGCATTTTAATAATCTTATACAGGGTGTAAAAAAAACCTTTCATGACTGTGGGATTGATTCCTCATACAAAAAGGAAGAAATAGGTTCATATAAACATAGGCCCGAAAGTGCTTTGTTTTAAAGATATCAGCCATTTTGTTTTTTGTACAAAATAATTCATATCTAGAGAAATGTTTGATTGATTGAGTTCAAACTTGGCATTAAGTTTAACCTAACAATAATTTATCTTAAGAAAAATAAGCGATTAAATCCAATAATGCGTTTCAAAATGGCGGCTGTTTGAAAATTTCAAACCTAAATTAATTAAAAACCATAAATTTTAACAAAAAATGTCAAGACACCTTTTTTGTTGCCCTTTTGATTCCCTATCGGATGGTGCAACTGTCAAAACAATCGGATGAAGAATAATAACTAAGTAAAATAAAATGACAGCAAATGTACATACAATATTGTTGTGTTTACTGTGTTGGTATAGGATGCCGGGTTGAACAAACCAATTACTACACATAATTTAACTATTATCCTTCATCTGATTGTTTTGACAGCTACACCAATTGTTTAGTGAGTCAGCAAGACACGTCATATTTGATTGCGGGATTCTAGAGCAGAGAAGAAGAGACCTCTTCGGAATCCGGCAACCAAGGGATGAAGAAGACATGTACTTGGTGGAGAAAATCCAGGGCCTCACAAGGGATACAGGCTACTAACCAGCTAACAGCGGCACAATGAACCAAGGGTAGACGTGCAAGGAAACCTTCTTCAAGGAGGAGCCCACCCCAAAATAATCTAATCCAGTTAAAGGGAATATTAAGGGCACCTATTGTGAAACGACAACCAATATAAACGGTGATTGAATCTATAAAATTGCAAAAAAAAGTAAAGACAATAACAAAATTGTAGAGTGAAACCTTGTGAAAAATTTGACAATAAAACAGAAATAGGGGTTATTTAAAGAATATTTGCATGTATATCTAATTTTTTCTCTAGCATCCTGAAGAAATAACTGTAGAAAAACTAAAGTAAATGTTACAGCAGACTTTTGGTTCATTTGAAGAAAACTAGTCCAATTAATGGCAATAATTCCAAATTAATTCTCTATGTTATCTTAGACCTGTATTACACTATCAAATTTCTTTGTCAAAGATCTCTGATCAAATTTCTGTGATGCAATATTTGATAGTGTAATACATAATCTTTTTATCAAAGTTGGCATACGTCAAATTTATTTTGTAAAAGGTTCTCTAAGAGAGAATTTGACAAAGAATTTTGATAGTGTAATACAGGCCTTATCATAAGTGTATGTTAAATAAGGTAAGGTAGTCTGAGCGTAATTGTTTATACAGTATTGGAACAGTACTTACCCAAGTCTAAAGCCAAGAAGCTGAAGGTTACTAGGCCTATGTAGACAAGGCACACGATATCCAACCAAAAACCAAAGGCACGACTCGAAGCTATGAAGACGTAGAATGCCGATGAATGCAAGTCCTTAAACAAAACATAAAAAATAAAAATTAAAATACAACTGTACTTTATGTTATCAGTTACTAGGAGCTCCACCTCTGCTCGCTTCGTTCACCAACCTCTATGGATGAAGCAAATACAAACAGACAATTGTATATTCTGATATTTCCAGAAATTACGATTGATTAGGATAGAGGCACTTGTTTGATTTATACATAACGTTCTGACAGAGATCGAAATAGGATGGCCCCAATAACTGGAAATTCGGCGTGCATTGTGTCTTAAAATTTGAATGAATGTGGTAAAGCTAGCAAAACACTACAAATGACATTCCAGAAAGTCACCATTCTATTTATAATGTTTGTAATTGACTTAATGGCCACCATTTTGAAAGGGATTATTAGAAAAAGATGATTATTTTTGTGAAATAAGGTCTTTACTTTGATGAGTGATGTGCAAAATTTCAACTCAATCGGCCAATCTATTCTAGAAATATAAATTATTTAGTAAAAAAAAAATGGCAGCTTGTTAAAAGCAGGTGTGCAGAATATGTCACACCTATATGTCTGGCATCGCGGAAAATTTCAGCTGTTTGGGGAAATTATGAGGAAAATATATTTACCACTTTAAGATTTCACAAGACTAAAATATTAGCAATAAAACAAAGTAGTTACAAAATTTCTTTTAAAACTCATTATTGAGACTTGAGAATAATAAGGATGCAGACAACTTGCTGGGCGGAGAAATATGGCGGCGACCTTAATACCCCCTCCACACCAAAACATTCACAAAACAAAAATAAAGAACAGTTTGTGTAAAACAATTTTGTTTTTGGGCCAGTCAGTGTATTGTATCCATCGATTGGTTTTTTTTTATCATCCTTATAACCTTATTAGGGAAATATAATTTTACAAATAAATTAAAAAACAAAATAATAATTGAAGCATAAATTATTTCAAAAATACACAACATATTATGTTAAACGCGGAAAGGTAATACATATAGTGACTAATATTCGTACAAAAAAAGAGTTTTGCATGTTACTCTAAACAATAAATTATTTCAGGAAAAACGCATTAATGAAGTTAAAATTTGCTATTCAGGTTTAACTGTTATTATTATTTAATCAAATATATATTTTAATACGATAATATTAGAAGTTATTTGATGTGATCGACACAATAACTCAATAGCCAGTGCCGGGACAGCGTTGAGTTACGGCTGTGCAATTAATAGTGGAAACATGTTACATTATTAGTGTCTTCAACCTGTCACAGTGACAAAACCACTCGTCTTAGACAGAAAATGTAAATACATTCTTAAGATTCAACTATTTATCTACAACTTTGCCGCTGACATAATGTCTCTGACCAAAAAATACAAATTTTCCTCGCTTACTAACTTTTTCATGTATTTTTTTCTCACACTGATAACTGATAAAACTTTAACGTTTAAAACAAATATGAATAAAATATAACTAATCTTATGCATACTGGTGGCTTGGAAAATTTACAATTCACTTTTCTGCCCAATTTCACATTTTTCCTTACGTTCAAAGTCAATCAAAAAACGGTACAAATGAAAAGCGGCAAACTAAAATGTTCGCCGTGGATGACCGAGTTTGGTGGATTTTGCCGTACAAAGATGGAATAGACCACCAGTACACAAAGCTACAGATTTATTAAAAGTCTATTTAAACAGACATTTTCATGGTGGCAATTACCACTTCACTGGATTTTCCATAAAGAACAGACTTAAACTTTACAGAACTTCAAAAGTTATTGACAACATCCACAAAGACAATGGAATATTACCTTTTATAAATCATTGGCAACACAATATCTGGAGCAGTTACTGTAATAGAACTCTGCATTTCTTTATTGACAATATATATTATTAAAACGAATAAATGAGATTAGATTAAAACCTAAAATTATTTATTTATTTAGTTAACCTTATTAAATACTTTTTACTTTGGAGAGGTGACTTATTTATTTAAAAAATACGTATTAAAAATTTAAGTGTATTAATATCTTATTAATGACGTTAGATAACCACTTAATTTTTGGGGAATTTTCAGAGTCAATACATATTCTGCACCCCTGGTTAAAAGAAGCATTTCCAGACTTATGTTTATATGAACTTTTTTCATTAGTTCCACCAACGGAGCAAGCCGTGAAAGTTTCTCTGCTTCTTCGTGAGACACCCTTTTTATTCAACCATGCTCTCTTTGTCTAGATTAAATAAATCCAATAAATTTTGACCACTAGACGGATACTGAATATATTTTCTTAGTTATTCAAAGTACACACGATTTATGTTAACTAGCCTATATGTCATAATGTCTAAACAGAAACAACTTGCACTGACCTGATGATTGTCAAACTCCTTTTCCAAAATAGACTGTGCTCCAAACGCCCTTATTGTGGTCAAACCTTGTAGAGATGCATTCAGGTGGCCAAACACAGGGCTACGAGCTAAAACAATACAAAGACTATGGGTTTAACTCCAATAGAAAATGGATAATGATGAAAAAAACGGTAGAAATTCAAACAATTATGTCAGATGCTATTCTTTAACTGTATAATGAACATGTCTAGATATGTCTGAAATGATAAATACGGTTAGGTGTGCATTTGTACGTCCTAGAATAATCCTTATAATGGTTATTTTTGACTGTATTTAACTATTTTTTGTACTTACAGCTCACAGTCCTTTTTTATTTTATTTTTTTAGGTTACGTCGTTTTGCTTCTTTATCAGGCATTATCAAACCTAGATTTGTATTGGATATCTTTCATTCGTTGATGCGCATCAATTTGATAAATGAAAATATATACACATTACGTTCACAATCAACTCCTATAAAAGCGAGTGTATGTACGAGCATACGTGGAGTAACATTTAAAGAAGAAATAATATAACTTAATAATATAACAGCTGATTTCACCCATCATCTGTAACACGCAAACAAAACCTAGCGTAGATTATACTTTCGGGTTATGTTTACAACTTCAATCAAGAATATAGCCTATAATATTAATAACTTCTAAATCATTTGATCCATCAATATGAAATGAAAAGCAATTAAAAGATAATATTTTTATCTTACGTTAAATATATATAATCCTTATATATAATTCTGTAAGCGAAGTTTTAGATTCAAAATTGTGGGAATTTGGTAAATCGTAGGATGATGGGAGGGGTATCAAATTAAAGGTATCGATTCAAGGAACGAGGGAAAAATATAAGTTTTTTCTAAAATTAAAAACTAAGGGGTTTTTGAGGTCCCCGAAAAACAAAAAATCCCCATAAGAAATACATGAAAATTTAAAAACGTCTGCTTTGTTTACATTAAAACATTTGGTACTAAATAAATAAATTAAAAACATAAAACAGCTGTTCTGTAAAATAATATGACAATTAATGTAAATTATATTTTTAAATAAAATCTGCTACTTATTAACCTATAAAAGATACACGTTGACACACACATAGAAGAGAAACCTTATAAGTGTGATTTTTGGAAGGTTGTATGGCTGTTCTATTAACTCTTCATACATTTATAATAATATTATGAAGAGGTAAAGTTTGTTTTTTTGTTTGTTTGTTTGTATGTAGGGGGCACTACTAAACCGATTGAAAAAATAGTTTTACTAATAAAAAGCTACACTTTCCCTGAGTAACATAGGCTATAATTCGGTTCGATAAAAACCCTTTTTTTATTTCAACATTTGTAAATTTAGTCGGAAAAATTCTTAGGTTAGGCCTAGAATGATAAACCAACACATGTATTTACATTTATTACCATAGCAACCAATTTAATAAAATAACAGATAATATAGCTGTTTGTTCCAATATTTCCATTAATTACTTATTCGGACATTTGCCATCATTTGTGTGTTAAATAATCAAACACGACGTTTCGGGAATACAAATCAATTCCCGTTCTCAAGTGACTAAAACTAACGGTACATAAACCTAGGCAACTAGGCCTATGTAAGGGTGAACAAAATAAAACTACAATTATTACTAACCTTAAATATCTACATGATGGATCTCAGAGATAAGACTGAGAAGTCAAACACAACAACCACAGACACAACACAATTCATGCACTGAGCACACGCAATTGATGGCAAGCGTCTAGCTTACTGGCTAGAAAAAGACTGACAATAGGCCAGAGTATTCAGGCGTGGCCAACAGGAAGGGGTGGTTTCCTATTGTTTCTGCATGTTCAAGTGTTTCGCTCGGGAACGGGTTATAACACCACGTGGTGATTCTACTGGTAAAAGTTCAGCATTTTTATTAGACGGTAACATTTCTGTTTTATTATTAATATGGTTATTATAATCAAGTTTTAGTTCTTTTTTTAATAATGGGAGCCATAGTGGCCTAACTTCAATGCTTGTTTGGCTGATAGGGTTGTCCGCTAATTTTGTTCACCCTTACATAGGCCTAGTTGCCTAGGTTTATGTACCGTTAGTTTTAGTCACTTGAGAACGGGAATTGATTTGTATTCCCGAAACGTCGTGTTTGATTATTTAACACACAAATGATGGCAAATGTCCGAATAAGTAATAATAATAAAATTCAACATCCATCATTAACAAACAATAACTTTAAACAGAGAATGTCCATTAACAGCTGATTTCCAAATTTGAAGCAATTATTTTTGTATTTCTAGCTTTTAGGTTAGGGGTTTTAAAGTGTAGACCTGAGCCTTGCTGGTTCTTTTAACCATTATTATAACTGCTGTTATCAAATATAAGAAATAATTTGATTTGAACATTTATCATCTTAGTTTTGAGGTTATTATTAATCGTACAACTTTATTATAAATAAAACATAACATTTGTTTTTAGAAGGTTCCATTGGGGGTTGGCGTGCGGAGCACGCAGGGGTCTCCCCTAGTAATATATATAAACACAAAAACTTAACAAATATTCCTTCAGTTTTATAGTCCTTATAATTGTACACATTTACAGATTTAGAAATTCCTGTCTGCATAGTTAGGTAGGCCTAGATAAAATGTGTTGTTTAAATAGTATTTTTTATAAATGATGTATATCTAATTAATCCGCCAGTGATTTTTCACGGAGATTTACTTACTAGTTAACATATAGTACACTTCACAACACTTTGGGATCATTTGATTCAATTTAGAAATATGTGAGGTGTGGCTCATGTGTTTTCATGTACGTTTTTATCTCAATACTGAAATAAAGTTAAATAATAATACTCAAAATGTGTCACGTAAATAATTTATAGTAGTGTATTCATTCATACAATACAAATCATGTAGATGTATATTTTGTTAAAATTAATGGATTCCTAGAGTGTAATTACATTTTGAATGTGTATATATTTATATTAAACTATTGTTTTTGGATATGTGTGTAAATGTAGGTTTTTTAAACTTATTAGGTTTTTTTTATGAGCATCAGGAAATGTTCCTGATAGTGTACCCTTTCGAGCATACCCATAAAAACGTCCCCCTTTAATTCTCTCGGGTCCACCGTTAAGCATTACTTCGAGAGAAGGGAGGCGTTGCACCTTATTTTCCCTTAAACGATTTGGGACCATCTTCTCTACTGTTCTAAGCGTAAAAGTTCCCTTATAATCAACGCTGCAGTCGAGAGTGTTGCATTCCACGACTCAAGTGATGCCTGCATACTGTCAGTAGGTGTGAAGGGGTACAATTATATGGGTTTTAAAAAAACTTTTATTAGTTTTCTGCTTGTTGCGTTGGGCCTATTACGAAGAATTAATTAAATAATGCTTATTAAAGATGATGGATGATATAGAGAACTCGGTTGTACACAATTTTAGGTAACCTTAATTAATTGGTTCAATGTACTGACAGCAAACTACATTGACTCGAATTTCGTATGAAATTTAATTTTAAAAATTATTGATTAAATTTTAAAAATTAATATTAAAAATTAATCTAAAAATTATTGCAGCCATACATAAAGTCATACATAACCAATGAAGTAGAGACTGATTTGAAAATTGCAGAAAAGGAATTCCTCAGTTCTTACGGGCGATCCACTTCATTTGTTGCGGGTGCATTCGCCATAAAGTAGCGTGTACAATTGACTCAACTCCAAAACATTCTGCCAACCACAGTATTGTAACGTCCTCAATTTGATTAAAGGAATATGCTGTTAGGGTTAATAGTGTAATTCTAGGAATTATTTAATAATCATATGTAATAAAGAGTAGTTTAAGATTTATATGTCAGAAGGCGAGAACACAGAATATGGTTGGGTAAGACTGTCAAATATTGTGTAAGTGCTGACAGAAGCTAGGCATACTTTAGAGACCTAGTTATGTCAACTCAGTACACTATAAAAGAGTCCTTCTGACCTAGATACGGGGCCAGAGAGTTTTGGAAGACGGCCGGGAGCCCTGTTGATGGGACAGGGCAGTGTTTTGGGAAAGATATACGGTGTAGGCCGAAGCCTCTAGTGTTCGGCAGATATATACGGTGTAGGCCGAAGCCTCTAGTGTTCGGCAGATCCAGCTGAGACATACTTGGGGAGTACTGGTAGAAGGTAGGCAAATAGACTGTCTAATATTCATATTTAAAGAACTGTGTTTTGATCAAATTGTCAAAGTAGAAGCCTATTAGCATTATGTGACATAGCTATTGTGAGTGTTTCGTCTTGGGATATAATTAATAGTAATTATAGAATCAGTAGATGGTGTTATTTCATATAGTCAGTTAGGGTTGTTATTTAATGTAAAGTCAGTTAGGTATTGTAGTTGTTTGTTAATTATCAAGATAGTGTCATTCTACCACTGAACCACTGGAATATATAATATAAGAATTGCAAGATATATGAATTCCAATCAAACCTATAGGTTTTCTTTCTTAATTTAAAACAAGAAAGTTTAATACAAAAAATATCAATTAGTTATTCAGATCATAGTGGGAGGAACAAATCAGAAAAAGAAAATGATAATTGCCATAGACTAATAGTGAATAGTGCCCATTGAACAACAGTGTCATTATAAGACCATAGAACTAAATGAACAACATACTAAATTGTGTTGCATACGTTATCAAGCAGTCATAGAATGCAACTTCTGCCAATTAAATTCCAGTAAGGAAGAAGATAGCAATTTTCAGCAAGTAAGCTGTTTCTACATGCCTTAGAAGCGAGATGATCATAAGTGAATTGCTCTTATAATACAGTTTTGGACAGAAGCCCATTAAAAGTGAACATTGCGTAATTACCAAGTTCAAAATATTAGAATGGTATCGATGTGCTTATAGTAATAAAATTTAACAAAAAGATTTAACAGATACGAGATCTACTTGTCTTCACGTGGCCACAGGCATTCATCGATAACATAACATAATTAAAAGACAGTGGGGTGAGAAAATGTGCATAATGAACATTCTATAAAAACCAGCCGGTGTGTAAGAAGTATTTTTATAATCTCATATATATGTTCTCTTTAAACAATCACATGATATTTAGATAACACATTATATATTTTTGTATATGTTTCTCTTTTTATTAATTATTGTTTCAATAAACGTTTTAAAGCAATTTATGTGTTATTTTTTCACAAGACCGAATTCACATGCTGAGTACCCTTCAGTTCAACGAACACAATCCCGGAAAGGTAATAAGCTTTAATAAAATATTTTGATAAAGTAAATTCATAATAAATAATAATCCAGTCATGTTACAGTATTAGGCTCTTAGCTCATGGGGCGAGAGAGAATGGAAGCGAGAGAGACTTGAATTCAAAGCTGTACCATCGTCATGGGTCTTATGGGATATGTCCTTCGCTCACGGGGCGATTTTTCTTGCAGTCAATTAGCTTAAGTTTTTAAAATGAGCAGTTTATGATGATAAGATATTATATTTTATTGGTACCCACCGACGGATGAAAAAAAGACTCATAGAATACAGGTGCATCGAACGGAACTATCACTTCGGCTGTTTGTTGCTTTAAAATAATTGCAAATGAGCGATGCAAGATTTTTGGCATTCTATAGAATGGCCTAGATTTATAACGTTCTTCTGTTATAAATTTTCTTTCAATATCGAATTGACACAAAAAAAAAGAAAAGAAGACACCAGATAAACTCCAATGTAAATAACCTATAGTTTTAATAATACCTGATATTCTATATAATCAATGGCATCAATAATTAAAATTTGATCGAAGTTTTTTAATGATTATGTGTAATAAAACTATGCAACTATAATTATATTAAAGAATAAATGCAAAGAAATAGATTCTTAATTGACAAATTTACTTCCTTGGCAATTTCATTTGTTTTATCTGTATATTCCTTCCTAGAATATTCCTGGAGGGTATGATTATATAACACAGGGTGTTGTTCAACTTCTCCCACAAATTTCACATTAAACATCTCTATGGTCAACAAGACACAACTTGTCGTTTCAAGTGTCACGCTCGATTTTTCCCATTCTCAACAGTTTGTACAATTTGAATCTCTCTCGCTTCGACAGCAAAACCCCTCATTGGGGAATCCCCATTCACTTACATAGGAAGTCGAGTGGAGGGGAAATCCCTTCAAGTTCGAGCCTCTCTCGCTTCGATTCCTTCTCGCCCCGTGAGCCTTAATGAGCGACAAGCAACCCACTTCACTTAATAACAGTAGTACATTCATACTCTTGAAATGTCATGTGATAGCAAATATCTGTGACTAAAGTGCTACTTATACGTGTATAATGTTTAAAGTATGCTTTGCTTACTGACTCCTTCAAGCCTCTTGATGCTCCGTGATGTGGACAGGTAGAAGCGTCTCAGATAGTAGAAGAGGATGGCAATTACCAGGGTTGGTATTATCAATAAATAGTTGACAAATGCCACGACAATTATGATACCCAGCATGGTCAGGCCGATCTGAGGAAAAATAAATACACCTTTAATAACCTATGCGAAATAACTGGCTTCAACATAAGTACATTGAAGAATTTTTTTTCATGCAAAAAAACAAGCTGAATTGTATAGATAAATACAGTATGGGATAGGAATAATTTGTTGGATAAACTTGCCTATTACAATTTTTAGTTAATGTTAATAAGTTAACTCAAGTCCAACTTGTTCGTGTATTCATGTCTTCCTCTATATAGAAGTATCTTAGGCTTGGTTAAATTAGTCCAATCAATAGAGATTCAAAAAGGGGGTCTACCCTACAAAAGGTCCGGAAGTCCTGAATTTTTTATGTGTTTTGGGACCATTAGGTAGTAATGAATCCAAGTTTTCGTCATCCTAGCCCCATGGCAACTTTTGTTATACGCGAAAATAATGAAATTTTAACACTTTTTTCGGGTTTTTGCCTATAACTCCTTTTCCCTCCATATTCGCATATAAATACCAAATTGTAGAAGACAAAATTTCCAACAAATTAGCTTCTTTAAGTTTTTTTGTAAGACCAATGGTTACCAAGATATGGGGCTGAGAAAAAGGGGTCAAATCTCAAGTTTTGCAATTTTAACTTTCTTGCCACTTTCACTTACGAAACCTCCATGAACACTTCATTTTAGAGAAACTTTGCTCGTATAAAAGTTGTAGAGCATTTAATTATCTACAAAATACATGTTTCAAACATTACTACCTAATGGCCCCAAAAAACATATAAAAAATTCAAGACTACGGAACCTTTTATAGGGTAAATCACCTCTATTCATTGGACTAAATGTACATTTTTGATGTATGTTATATAATCTTCAGTTGTCCTTTTTATTTTTAATGGAGCTAAATATTTAATGTATACATTTATTTTACCATAACTCTTTTAAAATACGAAGGTCGCCCAGAAAGTAAAGATGTTTTGGCATAAGTAAATAAAAACGAAAGATATATAAAACATAAATATAAAACTTTATTTACATTGTCACGATACCACAGTCCACATTTCAATGAAGTCGCCATAGCTGTCAGGGCACTTATTGTAATGTTGCACTAGTTTTTAAATTCCGATGTTGAACTCCTCTACTGCCAAAGATTTGAGCCAAAATGTTCACGTCTTGTTTGAGATCTTCATTGGTTGTGAACAGTTTTCCTTATAATTGCTTTAGTTTTGGGAATAAGTCATAATCACTTGGTGCCAAGTCAGGGCTGTGAGGAGGATGTCCAAACATTTACCACATCAGGTGATGAAGTTCTAGCTGTGTTCTTGCTGATGCATGAGGCTGTGCATTGTCATGAATCAAAATCACCTTTGCCAACACATTCCACGTCTCATGTTTGGATGGCCTTGTCTAATTCATTGGAGAGTTCCACAATAGGCCTCTGAGTTTATTCCACAATAGGCCTCCTCTTGGTACAAACTCTATACAAAGCAAACCCTTTCAGTCATAAAAAATGGTTGCCATCAACTTTCTGGTGTTCAAATTTATTTTTCTTTTCTGGGTTTTGTGAGTGAGTTTGAGTGGTGCCATTCCATAGACTGACGCTTGTTTTCCAGAGTCTTGTATGAAAGTTTCAATTTCAGTTACAATGCAATCAAGAAATTTGTCACCATCACAGTGATATTGGGTCAAAAATGTAAGCTTTGCTCCCATCCGTTTCGTCTTATCAGTAAAATTCTTAGCACACATTTTTTTTGTAGCCAAGGTGCTGTCACTATTTTATGTAGGAGCGATTGTGAAATATTCACCTAACATGCTTAAAGTGAAATGCCGGTGAAAACAAACGACACTACGCACTTTACATTTTTGGGGGATTCTCGATGGACACTGTGAAAGGTTACAGAACAAAATGGTGCACGACCGTTCAGCATCAAAACTTGGCTCGCACTGAAGCAGGGGACGTAGCTAATTGACGGACATGCGATCAAAGTGGTAGGGGCCATAGTGCGTAAACGTTCTTTACTTTCTGGACGATCCTTGTATGTATGAATTGTTAATATTGTTTATTTAAAAATCACATACATTATACACATTTAAAATTCTGCAAAACGATTTTTAGTTGGTTCAGAAAAATAAAATCTGATTAACCAATGTCAATCTGTAATAAAACTTACTTGCAAACAGTCGATAAGGGCTCCTGGAAGAATTTCATCAATAGATCCCATGTCTTTTGAAAATCTATTAAGAATCTGACCTGAAAACAATAACAAATTATTAGAAAATTATTCCAAACAAAAAAAGGCGATATTTATATTAGTGAAAATAAAAAATTGCAATGTTCATTTTTTTCAAAGTCTAACGGGAGTCCTCACATATGTTTGGTTTTAACTATATACTAATACACTATTACTAGAAAGAAGCCGTCCATGCCTCGCACATCTACCAACGGATCTGGAAAATTATTCAGCTGTTGATTTGCTCCGCTTTTGCTAACTATATCTCGATGAAAGTTATAAAAATTGATTCTTTAGATTATATCCTACAAATATAGTAAAATAATCTATAGTTGGGATGTAGTTAGTTTGAATACAGGTCGAAAAGAAACTCAAACTCCCAGCTGACTGTTCAGTAATTCTATGGTAAATGATATTAGTTTTTATGAAATAACTTTTTTTTGTTGTAACAACTTTAAAAATTTAAGAATTTTTTTTTCTTAATGTAACAGAAATTTGACTTTTCTTTCAAATTTAATTTGTATCAAGCTACAGAAAGTGAAATTGAAAAATATCTTTTTGTGAAATAAAAAATGAATTTATCAAAGAATAACATTTTATGGATACAGATTGGTGCCTAAGTTTTAATATTATCATATTCTATATTAATTTTGAAAAAATTATAATATATAAGATATTATGATTTATCTATCTTTATATATAAATATGAATGTTTCTGTGCATCTTTGTCCTCTCAAAAACTGTTTGTCTGATTTCAGTAAAATTTCACATTTTATCCATATTAATGCCAGGAATGTTTATATATTACAATTACTACAGTCCAAGGGGTTGCTACCCCTATACAATAAATAAAAATTGAACTAATTTCCTACAAGCTACAAAGCTAAAATTGTGTAATATTGTTCATAATTAATATAAAAAACTACTTGTAATTCAATTACTTACGCCAAAGGGATGAAATGGGATAACTACCTTTAAAATTAAATAATCATTTATACACTATTACTTTTTCTTTATGCTCAAAAACAACTCAACAAATTTCACAATTTACACATTTCAGTAGCACGATTGTTTAGAGAATATGGTCACTACAAATATATCAAAATAGGATAGCTTCTCCCAATACAATAAAAATAAATTGCAGATGGCTGCTTCGCTCGCAGTTGGAAAATTCGCTAAAGAATCTCGTTAATCTTTGGCTCGTTTGTACTTAGGTGACCGAGCATAAATCAGCTGTTTTATTCGGCAGCTGACTCAAACTCATTAAACATTATCTTTATAAGATTAACATGGGAAATTTGAAGGATTGTGTGCCGGAGCTCCTTTTCGGGTGAATAGCGGCTGAACGGATGATTGGATGTTAAATCTGATGAAAAATCGTTAGTTTGAAATTAAATTGTCCACAACTTTTGTATTTAACATTTTTTTTATCTCTTAACGTTTTCTTACAAAACGCAATCAAAGTGGAAAAATGAAAAAATCTAAAAAATCTTTCCCACCCAAAAGGTGATTCCAAAATAAAAAAATGTTAAATTCTGGCAATTTTCCCAAGAGTTTCTCGTCGAGAGCTTTAATTCAAGTATAAGGTTGAGGGGTGTCCGAATACGGGAAGTGCTTAATAATTAATGTCAGTGAATCAGTGTTATCGTCTGTCTAGCTTTAAAGACGTTGGGCGGAGCCTCCCTTCTCGGATGTATAGCGGATAAATGGATGATTGGATCTTGAATCTGACGGAAAATCGTTAGTTTGAAATTTATTTTTCTACAACTTTTGTATTTAACATTTTTTGCTATCTCTTACCATTTTCTTACAAAACGCGCTTAAATTGAAAAAATGGAAAAATAGAAAATTCGAAAAAATCTTTCCTGCCCAAAAGGTGGTTCCAAAATAAAAAATGTTAAATTCTGGCAATTTTCCCGAAAGTTTCTCGTCGAGAGCTTTATTTCAAGTATAAGGTTGAGGGGGGTCTGAATAAGTGCTTAATAATTAATGTCAGTGAATCAGTGTTACTATGTAGCTTTATATAAGTAGATTTGAGTAATATTATTCTTAATAGTGACATAAAACCATTTACAATTCGATTACTTACGCCAAAGTAATGAAATGGGATGTTCTTACTTTTTACCCTTCAAATTAAATCAAGCAATAGCAAAGCATTGCCTTGACGAGGCAATAATATAATTTTTATGATTTTTTCAAACATAAGAATTTAAATAAGTTGACATTCTCACTAAAAAACTGACCACCGCCTTGTCAATCTATGACTTACCAGATGGATTGGTGTTGAAGAATCTCATCGTAGCCCTCGTTATAGAAGTAAACATGCGATCGTGGAGCCTCATTGACCCTCTCGTGCACATGTAACAGAAGAGATACGACCGAAACAAAGTAACAAACACCGTGGCTAAAGTAAGAGCAGAGAACACGTACAGACAGATATCTCTTGTAATGGGAAATGGCAGTCCTATGGGTCCATCGTGTAGTTCTATTACTGTAGACTTTGTAGGCAAGGAAGAGTTGCTTATAGGCATTACAAGGTGTTGAGCTTTGGGCAGTGCCGGGTGGTTCTGGTTGTACTCTTCTAGATTCACCCTGCAATCAAACAGCAAACAGTATTATTATTTAAAGCTCGGAGTTTACAGTGTGATTTTAATACAATTTACAACAGTACAAAACAATTTTACCTACATTTACTATCTTATAGTCAGCTGAGAGCTTTGCAAACACGTCTAGGCTAGCACCACAGTTACCTAATGTAATAACCTATAATTTTATCACCCACAAGATTTTGGCACATACAGTGTAACATGCTGTCATCTGCCAGCCGTTTACAAACAAATTTATTAATAAAAATAAAAAAAAATAAAGTAAATCAAATTTTAACAAGTTTTTTCGAAGTTGAATTAAGAGTCATGCTTACCCGTGGGGAGAAATCACATTTTAGTTACTTTTTATTCCGTAAGCGCTGCCTGTATCAGTGCTCGACGACAAACTGTTCACTGTTTGTTTCTGTCACTGCGAATTCTCCTTTGCCCCCTCCATCTCGTCGGCTCACCAGACAGAGTGAGAGAGACAGAAAGTTTAACACAATACTTCATTTCATTCCTTTGCCTTACCGTGGCTTCAGTTCAGAATCCTTATTTTATGTTGGTAGCTAAATGCAGTAGTTTGGTGGTTGGTCTGATATAACAGAAATTAATGATTTAGGCCTATACAATATTTCCGAGTTTGAAAAGTGATAATTTATAAAGACAATATGCACAACATTTTTTCCCAAACCATTTATTACAACAACTTTAATTCAGTTTATATAATTAATTTTGAAATATTATTTTTATTTTAATCTATAAATGATTTTAATACACAATTTGTATTCTAAAATATTTTTTTTTTAATAATATTTAAAACATAAATAATACGAAAAGTCTCCTTTTAACAAACGTTCTTTTGCCGTAGACTTATTTAAAAGGCATGTATTATAATTAATTTACCTTCTGCCAAACTAGGAGGTAATTATTATTAATTATACAGTTATAATTAAATAAATTTAACACAAATTATATTTACGAAAAACATATTCGCAAAACAATTTTATCTACTTGGAATACTAGCTGTCGTACCCGACTTAGTATTCATTATTAATAACTACTGTAAGACTGTAATCGTATTGTGACATATTTTGTATAAACTATGGAAAATTTAAATATTATTAGAATCTTATGAAATAGGTCAGATAGTAAAATGATTAAACAGCTTATTCAAATCACATGACTTGTATAAATGGTTTAGGCAATATAAACAAAATATAGTTTATACATATTATATTTAAAAAAAGTACGCTACTTATTACACTCCATCACAAAATTATCCCGATTATAAAGTCAGTTTATTTACATGTCATATTAAAAAAAAATACATATTATAGGACACTCGCATCCCAAAATAATTCAGATCATAAAGTTAGTATGGTTACATAAATCATATTTAAAAAAAGTAGCCTACATTCTAAAAGACA
>JAGFPH010003889.1:48311-69969 GCA_018207615.1 Philaenus spumarius | reverse complement strand
CCGATCATAAAGTTAGTATGGTTACATATCATATTTAAAAATGTACACATAATAGGTCACTCCATCACAAAATAATTCCGATCATAAAGTTAGGATATTTACATAAATCATATTTAAAAAAAGTAGCCTACATACTAAAGGACACTCGCATCACAAAATAATTCCGATCATAAAGTTAGTATAGTTACATAAATCATATTTTAATAAAGTACATACTAAAGGACACTCGCATCACAAAATAATTCCGATCATAAAGTTAGTATGGTTACATATTATAGGACACTCGCATCACAAAATAATTCCGATCACAAAAATAAGGAACATTAGTTTCTAGTCATTTAGTCAATTTGCCTAATCACTTGTTTCACGAATAGGCATATTTCTAGGGTGTCTAGGATCCACAAGTTCTGGTAAAATACAGTTTTTATAAAATTTGTCTAATCTAGGTAGCATGAATGTGTCCCACAGATTGTCGTCTCTTTTAATGGTGTCCACTTTTAGGCCTTTAGGTGTCCACAACGCAAGAAGGCAGTATTCCTTTCCAGTGATGTGGAGTTGTCCTTGAATTTGAAGGTGCCATTGGTGTTTTTCCTTTAGGCCAGCAATTGTTCCGTCTTTCGTTACGTTCCATGCTGTTACTTTTCTATTTCTAATTGCCTCTTCTGGAGTTAAATCTCTGGCTGAATATGGACATTTTATTTCCACAATTCCTGGTTCTCCAGCAATAATTCCATCAGGAGTTGCGCCTAAAAAAGGGTAAATTGAATCTATAAAAAGTCCACAATCTTCAATAGTAATATTTTTTTCATTTTCCAGTTTCTTTTTTGCAATTTCTTCATTGTCACGACCATACTTCATTGCCATGTTGTCAAATGAAGAGTAAAGCATAGCTTTTACGGTGCTAGTACAACTGGTTTTTTGCATCATGTTACACACCCTGCCAAAATTAGACGCGGTTAACAATTTTCTGCGCAATTCCATCCATTCTCCACTACATCTTTGGCTTGTTGTAGCTCTCTCTATACGTTTTCTATCAGCTTGGTGCTCTTTAAGTTCGAGAAGTAGTTCCGATTTTTCACGAATAAAATCTTCCGGTTCCATATCGGGTTTCTGAGCATTCTCTCCATAATATTTATCTGCAAGGTCCTTGGTCTTGGAAAACAAAGCTTTTCGAAAGGGTTTTCTGAGTCTTCTTCTTTCTTTGTGCAATTCTACTTTCCTCTTCCTCTTCATCTCAGCTGACTTGCCATATAATCCTGGACTATTGTTGCACATTGTCTTGTGAAGTTTGTACCTTGCCATCCCAGAATTGTAAGACACTACCGCTGCGGAACATCTTCCATGGTAGGAACGGCTTTTAGCGAAGTTTACCCGCTTTCCACCAATAAATTTTGCAACAATCCCATGGTAGTGCTCGGCGGGGTTGCTGTTGGCGTTGTGGATAAGGCTGCGTGCATGGAGACTGAGGTTCCTTACAATTGCATAAAGGTTTTCGTAAAGGCCGTTTTCTTTTAGGTCCGGTATCAAGTTCCTTTCTTCCACCCTTTCCTTGGCTTTGCAAAAGTAATTCCTTTCGTTACACATTTTATGCTCTCCAAAAACATGACTCGGCGAATTTAAAATGTCTTTCCTCAGTTGTTCTACTTTGTCTGCCATGGGCCGATCTTCTGCCTTCCTGTATTCAACAGCTTTAGACACAGCTGTTCGCAGTCGCAGAATGTTGTCGCCAATTTTTTTTCTAAAAATTATATTTTTCGATAATTTGTCTGGTTTCGTTACTAATTCTCTAAGTTTGTTGCAAAAATTACGCAGAAGGTGATTTTTGCACTCAACCTTTTCTACAGTTAAATTTTTGTACGGCCGTTTATCAAGAATTTCCTTGTAAACACTACTATCACCATCCCCTATAAATCTGGCATAACGCACCCCATACAATTCTTCACTTTTACAAAACCCCTCAACTATGGCCGCTGCTTCCATACCCGTTGTACTCTGGTTCCCTCCCCAGTTTTTATAGCACTGGTGGTCTTTCGGTGAGTTTGAAGATTTTTCAGAGGTAGCACACACCATGCAGAATTTGTTTTTAACAGCTATATGAAGCACCTTCTGAGTGAAAGCACCAACTATTGCTCCCTGAAAGAAGAAATAAAGTCATTTATTTAGAGTTTTACCTTCTAAGTTAAACTGAAGTTACATTGCAAAAATATGTTTAAAGTATCTTCCTTATATGAAAACTCTATTTAACGTTTTGTATCAAGTTTCTTATAAATTCCACCAGCTAACTAAGTGTGATGAACATCAATACGTAAGGCTAGGCGCATATTGGGACGCGATTGACGCGTGTGAGATGTCATGGCGCGAGCTGCATGACACGTCGCGCCACACGCGTCGCGTTGGAGAACGCATATTAAAACGCAGTTGCTCCCAACTCTCACCCAGTAGGCCCGTATATTTTACTTTATTTTATTTATTTAGAATGTTTAAAATGAATGATTCACGGATAAAATTATATTTATTAGATCTAACCTAATTTAAAATGACTTCAGAATTATCATAATTACTTGCTGTTTTTACTAACTACTTCCGGATGAACCGAAACTCACAGAAGTTCATGGGATGATACATATTATGTTCTTTCTTTGTACATATCTTAAACATTTTCACTTGTTAGTTTATGACTTTATAAAGACATATTTTTTTAAATGTTTACGGGGTTAATGTCAAACGTCAAATATTTTATTAAAAATTATTTAATATTAAAATGCAGAGAACAGTTTTAATTCATTAACAAAAAATATGTATTAAACAATTCAGTGGACTAATATATTTTTTTAAAATTATTGTATGATAATTACTTTATTAAAAATTATTTTTTTAAATGTTTATTGAAAATTCAGCTTTATTAGGCTATGCACATAAATTCAATTTTATTTTCAACATTTTTGAAAGTAATTAAGCCTCCCCTAAGCTTTTCCTGGGCCAACATCTGAAAAAATGTGATTCTTCGCGTCACAAACGTCAAACGCGTTCCAATATGAGCATAGCCTAACTGTATTTTCCAAACAAACCATTAATTCAAGACCATTACTTTTTTAATTTTACAAGAAGTATTTTGTTTATAATATTTCAAAAGTAGACCATTACCTATATTAATGAATCTTGATTTAAAGTTAAAGTTTATGTTATTCTAAATCCGAACGCTGTTCTAAATTGAAATCGAAAAGGTGAGACTTTGAAAATGATTTTCATAAACAATACCATAAACACTAAAACTCGTAGACGTGATCTAGGATACAATGTATTAAAAAAAAAGTAATTTGAAAATGAAACTACAGTTATACCATTTGTTTATTGGAAAATTATTAAATAATATAAAATTATATACTCAATTTATCAATAAAGAAGTTCACAAAATAGATTGCAAGAATTAAAATTTGTATCATGAAAAATTAAACTTGACAAATTTAGTACAAAGGTAGGAAGAGGGACGAGCAACCTTCGGTTCGACCCCCAAACTATTATCTTCCAACGTCCATGGATCCAGGTATTTTAATATCAGTCTTTGATAAGCTAAAATATCAGTCTGTGTAGTAAATGCCTTCGCTGGCAAAACCATAATCGGCAAGACTTAATTAATTTTGTAGAATTAACCAAAAATTGTGTGTTTGTTTTTTCATTCTGTGTTTTTTTATAACAAAACATTTATTATACCCCAAAAAACTAAATAACGAAAAGCAGATCGTAAATGATCACTTGGTAATACAAATATATAAATGATAAGACTTACCACGCCAGAGAGAGAATTGTAATTAGTTCGGTAGGATCTTTTGCACCAACTTCCGTCTGCTATTACAGTGATCAGCGGTACACCGTCAACATCAATATCGCCACGTTCGCGTGCTAAGCGGGCTTCTTCTTCAGCAGCATGATGCATTTCCAAGGCAGCGGCTTTTTCCCAATTATCACATACGGTATTGTGGGATTTCCGATATGTTTTCTGAGACATGCTAGGTATTTCCATGGCAGAAAGCATATCTTCAAGCATAGTTAAACCACCACCTGAAGAAATACAACCCATAACAGCTGCATCATTTATTCCCATTTTACTATTCGACAATTCTTCACTCCAAATGTATTTTTCAAAATTACACATTTTGCATTTGAAGAAGAAGCGACTCTTCAACCCAAAACGTATTTCATTGACAAGATCCATGTCCAATAGAGTACACCCACAAGGACCGTGGTTTTCAAGCGATTTTAATTGCTCTATAAAGCTTTTAATGTCAATAATTCGCCTTCCTTGGATAAGATCTTTCTTTTCTATAGCCTCATTTTGAAAGCTGGTCTCTATAAGCGGTAATTTCTCGCAATGTTCTGTGTTACTGATGACTGGCACAGAAAGTTCCTTTATCTCCGCATTTAAGACATTTTGAACACAATTGGCTTGTTGCTGGTCTTGGGTCGGGTGCTGAGAGATAGGAATTTCACTCCTACAATAAGCAATTGAGATAAGTATGAGAAAAATAAGAAATTGTAGTGATTTTTCTACAATTATAATTAATAATCCAGCAATTTTATCTAACTTATACATTTTCGATTATTCAAAAAAATTTCCTAAAATTACTAAACATAGATAATTAGATATGATTCAACCATCGAAGAATTTTAATTTTATATATCTAAAATATCTATGTCAATCTTGCTATACTAAAAACCCTAAATTATTTGTAAACATGTCAGTATACTTATTTAAATATAGTTATTTGAAATTTAGCTATTTTTATTTGAAATTTATATTATACTAACTGACCCGTACGGCGTTGCCCGTGGTGGTTGGTATTTTCAGTCTTTTTAACGTAATTGTATTCTTTTTAAGTGTTCAGTCAGTGAGTGGTATTTGGCTTTTATATATATAGATCTTAAATAATAAAAGCACTATTGTCATAATAATAAAAGATCTGAAATTATGATTTTAGTAACTTTGATCCCCCCAACCCCATCCTAAAATTTCGAAATTTTTCATACCCTTTCTTAGTGAGCACCTATGGCCCTAGAGGAAGCTACATACCAAATTTCATTCCAATCCGTTCGGTAGTTTTTGAGAAATCGTGATGAGTGAGTCAGTGAGTCAGTGGGTTTTGGCTTTTATATATATAGATGTATAGTATAGTTCCGTTTTACAAAAATATAGAATTTATTGCATCATTTGGTTAGTATATTATACTTAGATTTAAACTGCTTTATGTATGAGAACTACGTGACCGTAGTGGGGAGTAGAGACTCGCCGCGCGCTAGTCCAATCAGAAAGGGACAGTTGTCATAGCAACCTATGTACCCCGTATTGCCAGATTTCTGTTTTGCTTTTCATTTGAAAGTCATTGCAAACAAGTGAATTGATTTTTGAGTACTGTAACTATCAACATGGCAATAATGCGTCGATGCCTCCCCACACCAACGCACTCGGTCGATCATAACGCACTTTAAATCAACTATATATGGCTAGGATTTGCTAAAATAACTAAAAGGTATCAATTCTAATTATGCATAATCAAGATTGTGTTACCAAAAATTTATATTTTGAACATTCACATGCCTAATAAGATCATCTAGATAAAGTCAAAAATCAATTGGTCTGGGAAATAATTGTGCACGAGATAGATCTGCCTCGTCATACAAATTATAAATACACTAAACAAGTGCGGGATTTTGTACTAATAGGAAATTTAAAAACCCTAACTAGCAGGTACCGCGACAACCACAGGCTTTGTTTAATCAACCCGGCAGATTAAAAGGCGTTACATGGATTATCAATTAGTTTACCGTTTCATAAAAGAGTAAACAAACTCCAATATTGCTGACTTCCCTTTGATTGCAATTCTGAGGTTTTATAAGTAGTAAAATCTACGTGAAATGAAATGACACAGGATGTCTTGTGCCAATTAAATGAAAAAACATAACTCCTTTTTTTCAGAAATAAAAGGTAGGCTACTCCTGAAGCTTGTAACATACTATTCACAAAATTTGCTAAAACCAGTATAAGGTAGCGAACAACATTAAACCAACATTAACCTAATAATACGAAAATATGAAAAAGTATAAACAGATTTTGATTTATCATTATAAATTTCGTGGTACACAAATAAACTTTAATCTATAATTATTTACCTACAATAGGTAACCTAACTATTATGGTGATAAGTAGTTATTTCAAAATATGGGTATAGGCTACTAATAAACATTTTAAAAGTAAACAATAATCATTTTTGCAAATCAATTATGTAGTTACTATTATGAAATAAATGTCTGTAAAATTTGCGAACAGTTTTGATTTGATAAGATGTATTTTTGAAAATTTGTAGTTTATCAAGTGAACAGAATATACAAGTAAAATACAAATATTAGTTCTGTTGTAAATTATATATTAAATAGTCTTCTAGAAACAAAATTTGTCATTCATTCGAAAGTGTTTAGGACTAAAGTGAAGGAAGAAAGTATAAATGTAACAAAAACTGTATTTTAGGCTTAGTTAAAAACGAGTTTCCGACAGTTCGAATTTTGTTGAATAATATAAAAACATTACTCTACAAATTACTTTATAAATTATAGGTATACAATGAGATTGTATGCAAAACCTACCTTTTATTTTCCCAGTATGTTTTTAGTCCTGGAGGTAAACGCCTCTTCTTTTTAACTGCAGAGAGATTCAAGGCCTTCCCTTTTCCTTTTCTTAGTCTTTGTTTTTTAGAAGGCATAGTACTGTATTATCAATTATTGGTAAAAGGCAGATAATATAGGCCTAATCTTAGTGACGAAAAGAAAATGAATAAAATACCTAAACACTAACAACTGTTGATTTCGCAGTAATCAAACAAAATCGAATTCGGTCCGTTTGAATTAATATTGACAGTGTCAAAATCTTTTTTAAAAGAAAATACAATAAGGTCCAGTATAACACAATGACTTACGATTCATAATAATATTGTTTGTAGTTGTACTACTGCATAAAGTCTACGGAGGGATAGAAAGGTGGGGGACAGGAGCAGGAGGGAGAGTAGGGGTAAACAGTACTGGCGCAACCTATTGCAAAATCCTTGAACTACTACTGACTTGCACAAAAATTATTCTTTGAAATAGGTTAACTAAACACTCTTAAACACAAAAATGGAAATAGTATGAATTAAAACAATTCAATAGTTCCCAAAACGAAATCACAAGCTCTCGTTTCATATAAATTTTATTTTTAAAATATACATTTTGAAGTACGTAAAAACGGAACAAAAAACACGTATTTTTTCTTATGGGAAAAGCTAAATTTGATTTCCAATTTTTGTACACATATTTAATATAAAATGATTAAGACTATTCAATAGAAATGTTTAATAGATTTAGTTGTAGTTAACTATTTGGACAAAATCTTGCTAAAAGCCTTAGTTTCACGGTAAATAACAAATTAAGAGTCACCTCCTATGTTAATAGCGCTGTCACTTTCACAGCGCACTAAAGTTGGTATGCATGGCTCTTAATAAAAAAAATAACCTTTTGCTGCGTAACAATTACTTGTACTATCATATCTTCAATTTGTATAACTTATTATTTTATTAATTACTTTATTTATTCAATGAATCTTTATTCCCTTAACCATAACAAAAACAATCAAACATAACCCCAAAATTGAAAATAGGTTATGTTGTCGTCAGATCTGTGGTTGTCACAGCTGACGACCAAATTTTTGTTACGCAGGTTCATTTGAACATCTGTGCGTACAGTTGCCAACTACTGGGCTGCTGATTCCGGAAAGACGAGATCTGTATTCTGCACACAGATCCCCTCCCCCTGACCTGACAACTGCGGCTAGCAACCAACGCCATTTTGTTTCATCTTAAAGCTACACTGATTCTAATTTTATTAACAAGGTTCATTTTACCATGAAGTACTTTACCAGGAAGGGAAAGACTCAAATCAACGAAACATAATAGTTGGCATTAATATTTTTAATGCCCCATTGTAAATTTCAAACATACACAATAAATAAAACAAATTTGGCAAACCATAGCTAATATTAGAAATGCAGTCACTCAAACACTCATTCTTACTATTACTATCAAATTTAAACATACAACAATTTTAAAATATCTAAAACCTTTGAATGCAGACTTACTTTTTATATAATTTTTTACTTACGTACGTTTTCTGGTTTTATAGTGCACTTTATAACTTACAAACAAAAAATGAATTTACGTTAGTTTTATTTATAAAAAAAAATATCCCCCTGAAAAAGTTTATGGTTTATTAAAGTTTAGCCTCACTGAATCACTGAATTTAGTTCTTTTAGGTTTGTATATGTATAGTTCACCTTTTATACCATTGTAATGTTCAAGAAGACACCCATGCTATCGGCCATTATAAGATAGCTTTCCATCACGCACATTTTCAAAAAACTTTCAAAGTCATTTACTTTGACTTCCCTCGTACAAATTTCACTGTTTTACGTTTTTTTTTTTTCAAAACACTGTCTCTACTAATGATGTAACATGTTTCACTCGTATTTCTTTTCGAAATACCGCAATTTTGGTACTTTTACAACATTTCACCAGCACACTACCAATACGTACGTGATAGGTACGACAACTCTGCAACAAGTGAGAAAGAAGCTTGGCTCCGTCCGGCGATGTTATGCGCATGATGATGTCATCTCACGTGATTGGTTTCAACCAATCATAAACGTCTTCTTGTTTGCATCTGTTCATTTCATCTATGTTTCGAGGCTAAATATCTGTTTAAATATAAACTGCACCCGTCGCTTGAGGCTATCTTCCTATGACGTAATCATATTATATTTAATAATTGTGTGAATTGTTTGTCTTTTTGAATTATGAAATTTACTTTTTTAAACAACTTTTTATGAGTTAATTGTTCTAAAAATGAGTTTGTCTGCATTCCCCTTTGGATTTCTATGTTTATTCATTTTCTACAAAAATGTGATCTTTAACATAGGCTAAATCATCCAAAATTTACTTTGCTCCTCCCCATACGTTACACCCCTTATTACTTTATTAAATCCCTGAAACTCACATGTATTACAACAGTTGGACTTGGTTGTAACCCTCCCCGTGGCAGACTGCCCAAAGTGACGTTCTCTCAGGTGCAAGATACAGCCATTTCGAACCTATACGATAATTTGCATAAATTTGCATATTCGGTTATTTAATACACTTAAAATCATCCAATCGTAATAAAACCGGCACCGTTGGAAAGGAAATCAATTAAACTTTAATTTTTGTATTTAAAACTTTTTTGTAAAACGTATATTCACATACGTAATCATCGTTTTAAAATATGCAGATCGGGTTACAGCTGTTTCAACGTGTGAATTTGCATACAATTGTACTGTTATTTCCCACTTCTTCAACGTTCAAGCCCACCTACAGAAGTATTTCTATCGAGATTATAAAGCTGCCATTGGATTTGTCAAGATTTTATCTTTCTAATAGTGCCTTCCAATCGGATATCACTATTTTACACGATTTATGACGAAGATTTCTGCAAACCCTTGCGATTGGACAGTTTTCAACCAATGAAACAGCCCATTTGTCAACAGATATTGGGTAGTCGGTGTCATATGTTTTGACTGATTTCTTTTCACCATTTTGTAGAGAATAGTTTGATCTTTCTAACGGTGGGAAGTAAACTAGAAATAACCAGTTTTTTGTTTGTCTAGACAGAAGTGGAAAGTACATAATTAGGGCATTCTGGTGAGAACGTCCTTCGCTTGTCGCTCCCACGTAAATTCAAATGTCCCTTCCTGCCTGTAGTAATATCGACCGGGGACGTTTCATTACATTGATGTCATTTTGTTATTCAAATAAAGATAACTCAAACAATTTGTGAACTAAGGAAAGGCAAGTATACCGTTCTTTTCTTTGATTTATCCTCTACACTTTGTTATAATATTTCATTTTTGGGCAAAGCATATATTAATAAATTACGTTTCAAACTAGGCCTAGTTTTGTTAGCAGTCGGGTATTTGGAACATAAAAACTGGTGTTTTCAAAATAAGACGTTTGAAATTGATAAAATGTTTTTTTACAGTTCTATTTAGAACTAAATTACAAAACTTTTTTACGCTTACGAAAAAATTTAAAAAAATGTTTACTACTTATTATGTAGGCCTAAAGTTGAACTTTTTCCTTTCGTTACTGAACATGTTTTGTTTTTTGAGCTAATAACTTTTACAATTTTACATCAATAAATTTTTTAATTGCATATATGAATTCTTTGAACTTTTCTTAACAAAAAAGGTTTAGAACACTTTTAGATTGGGATAGAATTACTATTTTTGGCAAATTTTTTTAAAATATGCTTGCAAAACAATAAAAACCGACTCGCCAGTTTGAGCTATAACTAGGGCAGGTCTAGGGACATAGTGATTTTTTTTTTAGGTCCGGTCAAATAGTTATCTCTTACATTATTATAAACTCCTGTTTTAGAGTCAATAAATATTTTAACCACTCGGTTGTAACGTCATAAATCTACAAAATATCAATGTCAAACTTTGAATTCAGTTTTCTCAGAATTCGAAATTTTTTATAATTCCTCCTTTCCTTTGATTTCGGGCTGCCTATTTTCTCCCTCCTCAGAATCAAACCGCGAAATAAACAATCTAGGTATTTTTTTCACAAGTAAAACCTCTGGCGGATCCCATCAAAGTCGGTAGATGGGGAGGGGGGGCAGGATTGCACTACAAGCTACACTGTTAACTCTCCCACCCTTTCTAAGGTACAATTCACACAGTATGTGGTGACAGTAGTGTGCTGTGTGTAACTAAACCCATGACCTTGCTGGGAAAGTGTTCGGACAATAGAAAAGCGAGGCGAAATTCAATCGTATAGCCTGGCAAGATATTTACGTAGTAACATTACCCCCTCCTCCACAGTAATGTTGACACTTAACCCTGGAACTGGCAGAAGGCCATGCATGGCGTTCTCTCAGGCGCAGAACGCAACAATTTCACACATTTGCAAAAATTTGCATAATCGCTAATTTAACCCACTTAAAATTATCCAATCGTAATAAAACTGGCACCATTGGAAAGGAAATGAATTAAACTTTAATTTTTGTATTTACAACTTTTTCGTAAAACGTATATTTACATACGTAATCATCGTTTTAAAATATGCACATCGGCCTACAGCTCTTTCCGTGCGCGAATCTCCATACAATTGTACTGTTATTTCCCACTTCTTAAACGTTTAAGACCGCCTACACTAATATTTATTTGGCAATTATAACGATACCATTGGATTCGTCATGATTTTATCTTTCTGTTGGTGTCTTCCAATCAGATGTCACTGTAAAATTACTATTTTATTCAAGAGGTACTGTAAACCCTTGCGATTGGACAGTCTCTCAACCAATAAACAGGCCATTTGTCAATCGATATTCTGAAGGCAGTACCTTATGTTTTGACAGATTTCTTTACACCATTTTGTAGAGAACAGTTTGATCTTTCTAACGGTGGGAAGAAAACTAGAAATAACCAGTTTTTTATCTGTCTAGACAGCAGTGAAAAGTTTATAATTAGAGCGGTCTGGTGTGACCGTCCGCTATGTCTTGTTCCCACGTTATTCAATGCACGCTTATTGTCCGACCTTTATCGACGGCAAAATGTCATTAGATTGATGTCATTTTGTTATTCAAATAAATATAACTCAAAGACTTTTGTGAACTAAGGAAAGACAAGTATACCGTTCTTTTCTTTGATTTATCCTCTACACTTTGTTATAATAATATTTCATTTTTGGTCAAAGCATATATTAGTAAATGACGTTACAATCTAGGCCTAGGTTTGTTACCAGTCGTGTACTTGAAACATAAAAACTGTTTTTTTCAAAATAAAAAATTTGAAATTGATAAATGTTTTTATACAGTTATATTTAGAACTAAATTACGAAACTTTTTTACGCTTACGAAAAAAATACAAAAAATGTTTACTACTTGTTATGTAGGCCTAAGGTTGAACTTTTTCCTTTCGTTACTGAACATTTTTTGTTTCTTGAGCTAATAACTTTTACTATTTCAAAATAAACTAATTTTTAGTGGCATATTTGAATTCTTTGAAGTTTCATCTACAAAAAAGATATTGAACACTTTTGGATTGGGGTTCATTTACTATTTTTGGCGAATTTTTAAATATATGCTTGCAAAACGCTAAAAACGGGCTGGCCAATTTTAGCTTTAACCATGCCTGTTCTAGGGTTAAAATTGTAGCGTGTTTTTTAATATTGTAAATTAATGTTTCAATCCGAACTGTCATTTTAGTGTTTTTAATACAGTTTGTTAATACACTACATGTATTTACTCATTAAAACTTTATACATTAACCAATGTTACCTAATTTATAATTGTAGGTGACCTCAGCTCCAATTATCGGGACCCTACTGTACATTAAAAGAAAAGTACAGTTTTTTTCTTTTTAATAAACATCATGAAAAATGTTGCCAATAATAGTAATACTGTATAGTTGTTTGTCTTTTCATTCAAGGTAACAAAAATACAATTTCCTGTTGGTACATCTTTATAACATCACTCGGACATAGCGTCAACAATAGTTCGGTCCCTTCGTTGACGCTATAACCAAGTTCAACTGTAGTAATTATAAATTAGAATAGGACAATAATTTATCTTTATATAAGTACCAGAAACCATAAAGTAAATTGTATTAATAGTAAGATACCCTCTGGGGGGGGGGGGGTAGTGTTAAAACCCTCTGAGGATGATGACAATGTCATCGAAATGCACATAAGGGTAATGTATTAAACATAACTTACAATTTAGTTGTTTAGTTAATGTTTTTGTTCCTTGTTTTGTGGTTCGGGTTTTTATTTAAATCAGTGTGATTTTGTCGCCACAGTTCTCTTTTATTTGTTTAATATTATAATCTGCTCAGTATAACAAAACATTAATCATCTGTGTCATTACTGTTTGCCTTGTTGCACTCACCAGTAAGTTATCCAGTAATCCCCTCCACTGGCTAACAGCTGAGTCATCACCATCATGAACATCATGAACAGGAGCAGGCAACAATTACCTCCGGCTTTCAAATACGAGGAATATACTTTCGAGTCAACTGATCCGTGCGACCTTATCTCTGCGATCTGGGGTGGTTCTTCTCCTTTGCCTTCGTCATACGAGGAAGCAACGCTCTGGAAACAAAACCAAACACTTTCAGTTTATATAATTCATGGTTTTTGCCTTATTAGATTTCAACATTTTATTTTTTGTTAATATCTTTATCAGTTTGACTAATGAAGATGAGAAGTAGCGTACTGCATGTAAGCCGGACACCGGTAAAAAGGTTTGGACTAGAGCAAACGTAGGAAACTCAGATGAAACTATAATAAATTGAAAATTCAGTCTACAATTTTACATAACAAGAATTTTTAAAGTTTTATTAATTTACTAGCGAATTTCCATAGGAAAGATGAGCTATTGCAATGACTCTTATGGTCTTATGAGATCGGGAGTAACAATGAGCACCGATCATGGACCCCAGAACACTTTTTGGGGTGTCATTAAAAATGTTATATATATATATATATATGTACCCCATGAGTATATACGTGGTCACACTCTAAAAGCTTCATTTTACGTCCTATTTGGTCCAAATGTTGGTTGTCTATGTCGCTCGGACGAGACCGTTAGCCAGAAAAACCAACAACCGGAAGCACGTTTTTAGACAGAAAGTAACTATTTTTTTAGATTTTTTGTACTAGAATGAAATTTTTTTGTTTCGTCTAAAAAATAAAACGTAGGATATTATTAAGCACATTTTGTTATTTTACACGACCTTATAGCTCGCTTGGTTCCCCCAAAACGTAAAATATTTAAGTATCCGGTTCAAATCCACGTGGGGCATCTCCTGATCCTAGGCCCGAGTTTGTACGCTGCGAGTGAAGAGAAACAGTCCATAACCCGAAGCCGAAAGGTCGATGCGAACTAATTCTACTGATATAACACACACACGCAGCTATTCAGCGCCTTTGTGAGTAGATCGATATTTAAAACAGTCGGTTAAGCACTGAAATATATAAACTTTACTGTGGAAATTCGCTACTGTTTTTATATCGAACTAAAGAAACAATTTTATTAATTTATTTAATTACGTTAGTTTTGTATTAGAAGTTTTATCTAGTAAAAAAATTATTACTACAAAATTCTGAGGAAAATATTTTGGTCAAAAGAATTTTGGTTAATGGAGATTCTACTAGGCCTACACACTTTATTTCTTCTTTAAATTCACCACTGCATGTTATCAACATAAGTGTATGATCAGATTCACACTTTTACATAAAGGTTGTTTTATGCTGACCTGAATTGAAGACTGCCGCTTATGAAGACTGTTACCGGAGTCAATGAACTTATCCCCATGCTCACTAGAGATCATTTTAATAAAGTCCTTGGCTTCTTGTTGCACTTGCTGGTAGTTTCCCTCAGCTAGGATCTTGCCCTAGAAACCATTGAAACACTCCATCAAATACAGTCCATGCCTGTATAAGTTGAACCACAACTCAATACAAGAATTTTATTTATTTAACAAGACTTAACACACAATACTTATAAATATACTTTTACGGTAACAAAATTAAATAAATATTTCTTACATTAAATTATAATAACTAACAGTTGAATAAAGTAAAATACAGTAGGACTCAAATTATCCGAATCATTTTTGGAGGAAAATATTTAACTCGGAAAATAACAATGAGGCTGTGATCATTGACTTTTCTCCTATTCTAGTTGACTATTTTTGGTGTAAAGTTATGTCTCACCCGCTTCATTGACCATGGCATGCCCTCCACTTGTTCACGATCCTCCCTTTCGATCTCTCTCTTATGTTACATACAGTACTTTATACAGGATGTTACCTATTCTGTGTAACTGTTTAAGTTTAAAGTTTAGTTAGTTAAAAATGAGTTATAAATGTAAAAATGTTGAGCTTAAATTGAGTGGTAAAGTAAAAATAATAAAAGTTATATTTTTTATAAGATCCAATGGATTTTATAAAGTATTATCACTTTTTGAATTTTATATATCAAACTACAGCGCTGTGTCACCCATCAGTCGACTTTGTACGTACATAAAATATTTTAACAAAGAGCTAGCCTCGGATAATTTTATAATGTATATCATGTTGTGTTTTTCGTGCGTGTTTAGTGTTGTAATTTATTTCATTTAAGTGTTGAGTCTTACACCTGATGAAGCCGACTGTGATCGGCTGCTGTTGGTTTGGTCTTGAGACCCCCTCCTAGTGAACTGAGCTGATCGTTCGATGGTTCATTTGTGATTTGCCTTGTCTTGTCTGTTGTAGAATTATGAAACTGCTTTAAACCTGATAGATTTTTATCGTAAACGGAAATGTTAATAGGACAAAACAAACTTAGAATATAAAAACAAATTGAAAGGAATAGATTTCTGGAGGAGAATGAATGAGCGTTTAAATGATGTAAAAAAGCAAAATGGAATCTTTCAGGACATATTAACCCTTTGCGCTCGGTTGGCCAGTACTGCTGGCCATACGATATTCTCAGTCAGCTCTGAATATTTATCGAATTAAACATCCTCACAGCTCGGATGGCCAGCCTGACTAGCCGCTTACGATACTGTCGTCAGATCTGCCGCTAATTTGACCTTGCGGCGTCAACAGCTCTGAATTATTTTTCACTACAATCTGAAATGTTGTTAGTGGGTATTTATTTCTTGTTTAACAAAATCGTGGGCTTTTAGTAAGTCTTTTATTTTGCCATACAATAATAAGTAGATATATTATATTGTTATTGGTGAGTTTTTGTTTTAACTGTAAATATATAGTTATAATATATTTTAATGAATAAAATAAACCATTGGGTCCTTTGTATACAACTTATCGAACAAAATTTTTAGGTAATTTAAAATAAAATAAAATTAAGAACTTGTTTAAAAAAAACTCTTAAAACCTATAATAAACTAATTAACTTTTGTTGTATTAAATTACTTCAAACTTTAACCTTTTCAGTGGCACGCCCGTATATATACGTTTGTGCTACGTGGCATGAGTAGGAGCAATCCCGCATATATTCGTTTTCAAATTTACCTCTGAAAGAGCACAACCGTGTTGGTTCGTTTGACTTTTAGAATACATATACTTGTGCTGCTATCTGTTGAGAATGTGTAGAACCTTTTCTGAACCAATTAAGCTTTATACCAATATACAGGAATATTGTTTGGAGTTGCAATCAAGTGTCTTCTGTTTGAGCATTTAGTTGCAGCTGTCTCCTCTTCTGTTTTGTCATATAACTCAATAAATTATCCACGCGTCTTAGTTTTTACTGTTAAATAGAGTTTTTAGATAAATAATTTGATTGTGTTTGTGTGAATTAGTGGTTATTGTACTGCTAAATAAGGTGTGAATACTATAAACAATAATAATATTTCTTATCTTTATACGATTATAACCTAATAATTACATTGCTATATAACCGTTTTTGTTTTGATTGTCATTTACAGTGTTAGTCCAAATAACATTTTATGTAATTTTTGTCAAATGTTTTATAAAAACAACAATTTAGGACAAGTAAATAATCATTTTTGTAATAGCCTAAAAAACCTGCTCCACTAGGTGACCCTATGTTGTTCAAAACCCGCCACTGAAAAGGTTAAAAACACTAGCCTAGCCACTAGACCACCGCAACGTAAAACTAACCTGCTGGTAAGATTATAATGTAACGAATATTGCTACGTTTTGATACAACACAGACCAGAAAAAAAAGCGGGAATTAATTAGATTAAGATTTGGACTCTAGATTTCAGCACAATCCAGACAAAATAAATTAATGCAGATCATTTGTGTGACCAGTCTTGCTGGCCATCCGGGCGTTCGAGGGATATTACCTTGTCCAGTACTGCTGGCCATCCCAGCTGAGAGGAACGTAACTTGCAAAAACAATTCAGCCTTGCTTAAAGAAATGGCTCTGGCCAGCACTACTGGCCATCCGAGCCCAGAGGACTTTTATTAAAAATCCTTCCAGAGTGCAAAGGGTTAAGAAGAAAACAAAACTTTTGTTGTCCTTTTCTTATCATTTAAATAAATGTACATGCTATGACTGATAGATCCTCTTCTTCACTCATAATATCGGCAGGTTAAATTGCAAATAAAACACCACCTTATAACATTACATATTATTTATAATAAAAATGATGCAACTTCTACAAGTTTTCAGAGCCAATTGAGATTCTACATGGCCGAATCCCTAGGCACCAACCCTTGGCTGGTTTGATGAAGACGAGAGGATGAATGCCAATGCAATGGTGAGCAACGGTCGCCCCAATACATTGGCAGTTGTCCGTTGGCATAGTATGTACTATTTATTTTCGAGCCCACAACATTCACAGTAAAATATTTGTTTGGTTCTGATTATTAGAATGTTTTATAACAATTTCAATTGTGATACCTTTTCTACTTGGCAGACAAGTGATCATATAAGCGTTGCAGTTTAAAGTTTTCTTTCAAGATTGGAAACCTAAAAGTATTTATATGTTTTATTGAATTTATAGTTTAGTTTAAACTCAAACTAGATGACTGGAAATTTACTTACACTCTCTAAATATACAATGTGGTCAACTTCGGTGAGATACTGAAGCTGGTGAGTTATCAAAATACAAGTTTTATTTTTCAAGTAACCTGAAACGCAAATAAATACTTATTACAATCACCATAACATATCTCTACACACGTACTTATACACAACTATAGTAGGATGCGGTGAAAAATTATGCGGATTAATTTTATGCGAAAAATATAACTTCCAAATATTAAGTTTAATTTGTTACATTACTAATGTAGGCTATATTTTTATAATTTGTTTTAAGGTTAAAATGTTTTTTGTTTTACTCCGTTCTTTAGAAGAAACTACTTAGGCTTACAAACTTTATCTTACTTGGTACATGTCAGGGATTTTCAAAATGGCAAATCTATAGAGCCTACAGTTAAACATATTAGTCAAAGATCTGAATCAAATTTTGGAAAACAAAACAAAAGATCATACTTTTTAATCACAGGCCAACTTAAATCAAAGGTATTAACTCCAAATATTTTAAATACAGTAGAGTCCCACTATTCTGAAAATCTGCCTATTCCAAACAGAGTTCAGAGAAAAATACCGATTTTTTTAACATAGAAACAGGAGAAATTAAAAAGACGTTCGTGAAAAAACGTACATTTATTGTTACACAAATAAGTTAATTAGAGACATACATAGAGCCTAAGCTTGATGAAAACGCCTGAAACCAAATTAGAATGAAAGCTGGTTTTGTTTCCTTCATGTTTTCCATCCGTTTTGCGGAAAGAAAGCTATCGCAACAAGCTTCCGGTGAAACGGATACCTGGTCCTTCAGAAAGAAGGAAGGATTAGATACAACAGCTAGGCACTAGTAGTGTTGTTGCCAATTTTATTTTTTTCAAGACAATGCGTTACTAACGCACATAAAAATAGAATTAACTCGGCCCAGATAGTGGTAAGTTTTATGCTTGTAGGCCTAAATTGTTTTTTAGGCCAAGAATGAAGTAAACAAAAGGATTATAAAAATACATACATTTTCAACGATTTCTAACCTCAAAACCTATATGTTTTGATCATATAGCATATTATAGCCGACAACCTGCAATATGTTTTTTATTATTAGGAGCAGATGAATAAACAAAAAGTACAATAATACAGTTTGCTCGGATGAAATGGCACCTGTATTATTGTACTTAAATTAACGTATAACTGTAGGCACAGAAAAAAGCAAAAAATTATGCATTTCCATTAATGTTTGCACAGATACATCTGTGATAGGTTTTTAGCTATAAAACTTAACAGTTGTTAAAGACATGTGGAAATATAGGCTTTATACAATGTTTGGCCTATTGTATATTCGCACCTGTAATGCAGTCTTCAAATAGATGTTTGCCCACATGAGTGTCCACAGCAGACAGAGGATCATCCAGTAGGTAAATATCAGCCTGCTTGTACACTGCTCTGTAAATAGGAATTTAGTCAATTAACAAACATGTAAAAAGTATGTTGATATATGTATGGACCTAGTAACATTATATTAGGTAATCTTAGCGTTAGAAAATTTTATAATTTAATCTCAGATGATGGAAGAAGTTCAGTATTTATACAATAATCAGTTATTTACACAGACATCTCTAAACTGGCATGTAGACTATCATTTCTCAGTGGCAATTACATTAACAGCTGATTTCATACTATGAAATAAAATTGTAACCCTTGAAGTAGCAATGTTAATTCGCCAGAATGGCAGGCAATTTTTTGCATTTTGCAAGCACTTTTTTCAAAAATTCGCCAAATATAGTAATTATATTCCAATCCAAAAATGTTCCGTAGCTTTTTTGTAGAAAAAGGTTCAAAGAATTCATATATGCCAGTAAAAAATTGATTGATATAAAATGTTCCACGTCATTAGCTCAGGAAAGAAAAAATCTTCAGTAACGGAAGAAAAAAACCCAACTTTAGTTCTTCATAAAGAATAGTAAACAAATTTTGTAATTTTTCAAAATGTACAAAAGTTTTGTAATTTAGTTCTAAATAAAAGTGTATAAAAATATATATCAATTTAAAAAAAAAAATCTGTTTTTATGTTCATACTACAAGACCGGTAACAAAATTAAACCTATTTTGAAACATTATTTATCAATATGTGCTTTACCCAAAAATAAATTTTATTATAATTGTAGAGTATAATTTTATTGGTCCTCACAGTATCAAATTTCTTTCATTTGAGTACATTATCAAACCTTATTTGTTTATTTAAAACTATTTATATTATTTAAAGCCAAATCTATAGGTACTAATATTATAAAGAGGTGAAGTTTGTTTTTGCTTGTTTGTTTGTGTGTAGGGGGTAATCTCTGGAACTACTGAACCGATTGAAAAAATAGTTTTACTAACAAAAAGCTACACCATCCCTGAGTAACATAGCCTATTATTCATTTCCATAAAAACATTTTTTTATTTCAATATTTGTAAATTTAGTCGGAAAAAATTCTTAGGTTAGGCCTAGGCTGATAAATCAACACATGTATTTACATGTATTACCATAGCAACCAATTTAATAAAATAACAGCAGCTGTTTGCTCCAATATTTCCATTAAAACAGGTGATTTCAAATTTTGAAGCAATTATTTGTATTTCTAACTTTTAGGTTAGGTTTTTATTAAAGTGTAGACCTGAGCCTTAATGGTTCTTTTAACCTTTACTATAACTGCTGTTATAAAATATACGAAATAATTTGATGTGAACATTTAACATGATTTACCGTCTTAGCTTTTGGGTTATTATTAATCCTGCACCTTTATTATAAGGAAAACATAACATGATTTTGTGTATAGAAGGGGTTGGCATGCTGAGCACGCAGGGGTTTCCCCTAGTAAAATATATTTTGAAGTAAATGTGGCTCCAAATCAGCCTATAACGACATAAGTAAAGCGGAAACTTGCACCTCAATGGTTTTCTCACGGCCTACCGTATTATCTGAATTTTGTATTATCTGAGGTCTGCCCGGTCCCAGTTACCTTGGATAATCGAGGTTCTACTATATTTTCAAAATGGCGGCCGTTTAATTTTTTTAATGTAATATATCTCAAAATGGCTAACTTTAATTAAAAAATTTCAAGAAACAAAAAATTTCCTTGTAGAATGACAAACATAAACATTTTTTATTATAATATGTAACTTATAAGATAACCGAGTTATTGGCTGAAAGCAAAAACTTTTTTATCTTGCGGTTGGTTGTCCATAATATACAAAATTTGTTTCAAGTCCAAATTATGAAATTTTGTCTTTATTCTCACTAGTAGAACACGTCCTGAAAGTTTCTTCCTGTATCACCCTGTATATTTGCCGTTACACATACCTGGCTAAATTGATCCTGGCCCTCTGTCCACCACTCAGAGACACTCCTCTCTCCCCGACAATAGTCTTGTCTCCGTACGGAAACTGTTCAAAATCCGGCCTCAAGGCACACACTTTGACCACTTGTCTGTACCTGTCCTTGTCGTAATCCAGACCAAACAGAATGTTCTGCCTCACAGATCCGGCAAACAGCCAAGGTTCTTGTGAAGCATAAGAGATGACACCTCCGACAGATATACTGCCTTGCGATAACGGCAACTCCTTGAGTATAGCATGGAATAAAGACGTCTGTAAGAAAAAAAACTCCATATTAATATTTGCTAACTGTACTAGCATTGCAACTGGTGGGAACAATTTGAAAAAATTATCAAATACATGCATAGTGTATTGAGGAACTCATGTTGTCTAGAAAATGTGATAGAAAATTTCTGTACACTTTAAAATTTGGAATGTCCAAAAACAAAACTTGACCACACGGTGTACTATAGTGAAGTTTAAAAAAACAAATTATATGAGGGATATTCCTAAAGTAAAGGCCACTTGGCCATTAACCCTAGAACTGTCACGGTTAAAGCTAAAATTGGCCAGCCCGTTTTTAGCGTTTTGCAGGCATATTTTTAAACATTCGCCAAAAATAGTAAATGAACCCCAATCCAAAAGTGTTCAATAGCTTTTTTGTAGAAGAAACTTCAAAGAATTCAAAT
>JAGFPH010003889.1:34578-48211 GCA_018207615.1 Philaenus spumarius | reverse complement strand
TAAACAAAGACATGATTTAACAGAGCCCTTGTCGAGAGAGTCAAACTTGAACTTCATTTTCAATCAGCTGATGATTTGTAACAATAATTTTTAACTTTAAGTTTAAAAAAAAGAGTTGTATAAGGAGTTATTATTAGGGTACTATGGGTACTATGTTTAATTTATAGGAAATTTAATGCTCTTTCAAGTGGTATTACTTGTCATGTCATAACTATATTAGTGTGGTTTTTATCGTCAAACTAATAGTACCAAGTCGTGTAATTTGAAAAAATCACAAAATACGCCATGACAGCTAAACGGTTAAGGTCAGATAAGGGCTTATATACATTTTTTTTGTTCCTTTTGATAAGTAGAATCAACTGTTAAAATTAATGTAGTCAGTAGTGACTCACCCTGTATAGCCTACTAATATCTATAATATTGCAGCATCCCTACGCATAACCTCAATTATTTTTGTCCTGTTTTAATAAGGCGCCTTCTATTGTAAAATGCAAATGATTTTTTCTAAAACTGTAGCTGGAGGAAAAATGTCTTTACGTTAAGCGGGGGTCACACTAGGCTGATTGTCAGCCGCTGGTTACCAGCGGCTGGCAGTAGCGCCAGCAAGCAGCGGCTGGCAACCCGGTCATATTTCGCTTTTACTCGCCTGGTTCTAGTTCTAGTCAGCATGTCGTCGGGTCCACGTAAACGAGTAATTAAGCGATTATTAAGGATGTGTGTGAAGGAGCTTTCTGTGAAAATGCTTGACCGCAAGAAGAGACGTTGGTGGAGTAGACCTTGGATTATGAGAAGAGAAGAATTAGGAGCATCTGCAAGACTTTTCCAAGAGTTACAAGAAGAGGACCCAGAAACATACAGAAATGTTTTACGAATGTCAGCTCCTAAATTCCAAGAATTGCTGGAATTAGTTGAACCGTTGATTAAAAAACAAAATACCAAGTTCAGACAGGCGCTTCCGTGTAAAATCAAGTTGGAAATTACCTTACGATATCTCGCAACTGGAGACAGTTTTAGGTCTCTGGCGTTGTTGTTTAGAGTGCCGCACAATTCGATCTCGGTGTTTTTACCAACAGTTCTTGCTGCTATTTTTGAAGTTCTTCAACCATTTATTAAGGTAACCATCATTAATATTATCAATATTTTTTATAAGTATTTTTAACCATAACAATTTCACAGCTATTCTTAAATTGTATTGTAATTAAACCATACGCTAAACATAGCTTATTAAAATTGTTAAATTTTTTAAAAAATGACGTTTTTAGGCTAATTTTGGTTGTTGGTTTAACAATTTCAATAAATAAGATAAAATAATTTAATTTTCTTTACAAAACTAACAACAAAGAAATTGCATCACAGCTGATTCAAATAAAGTAGCTGATTGTTGACTTATTTAATGTAAGCTGATATTCGTCACTGTAGTAATCACTGAAATGATTAGCATAATTAAAGCGTATTTTCAGTCGCCATTTTGAAATGGTTAAATGCCACATTTGAATTTTGAATGCATTTCAGAGCATTGGATTTGATTTTATTTATTAAAATTGTTAAATTTTTAAAAAAAATGGTTTTAGGCTAATTTTGGTTGTTGTAGACAATTACCAAGAAATTATGTTTTTAGATTTTTGTTGATAACTCGGTTATCCTTTGACCTACTGAAACGACAAAAAAAGCATTTTGTTTGTGGTAAAAAAAAAAATATTTTGTCTCTTGTACATTTTTTTTAAAGTTAACCGTTTTCAATATATTATATGTTATAAATTTGTAACGGCCGCCATTTTGAAAATTATAAAAATAAATTCTTTGTGTTTGGTACACTAGTTAATCGTTACATATAAAATGCTTATTCCAAATTTGAACTCGATATCTTATCTATTTCTTGAGTTACAGTAAGTTTTTGTAAAAAAACAAAATGGCGGATTCCGACTAAACTAAGCCGAATTCGAAAAAAAGTTACTGAACATTTTTTATTTATTTCAATGCATACAATCCGATCCTGTACAGCCTGCTACGTCTTTTGGGACACCCTGTATATATATCATTGCAAGTTGGGTATTTAATAAAAATGTATTCCACATTTTATTAATTCAGATTATTTATTGTTGTACATATATTTCACACTCTTAGCTTTCATCATCAATACCTTACTACATGCTGATATGCTAAATGTAATCAATGTTCGTATTGACTTCCAAAGGACAGATGCCAACCAATGCATTGGAGAGAACATCTAAACTACGAGAAGGTTCTTCGTGGTCCAAGCATGTGTTATCGGATAGCTTCGAATACATATTTTCCAAATCGTTGTTTGAAGTGATGTTTGAACTACTTGTGTCATCAACTTCATCATTAAAAATACTTTGTGATAGTGGTTCACTGGTATTTACATTTAAAGATGCGAGCCTCTCCTCAGTAATGTGGTTTTGAAATTTACTTTGAAGTATAATAAAACTTCTCAAAGGGAGCTGTCGCAACTGGGATGCAATATGTTGTCCAAACTTGTCATATTGGTCTTCTGTGTCATCAGAGGTTATTGTTGCTATTGAGTGCAATTTATCTACTGCACTTTCAAATCTAGTCGGTTTGCGTCTATTAATTGGTTGCATTTTAAATATCTTTGCACGTTGTGGAGGTTGCATATTTGTGGATGGACGCTTTTTCGATGATGAAGGTGTAGTAGAAGTAGTCTGCATGGGACGTGATGCTACCAGCGGTTTCACTACTTGTGATGCTCCCTGTTCAGACATGTTTTCAGTGTCACTGCTCGATTCATGATGACCTTCAGCCATTGACATCTGCGTTATATCCTGAAAACAATATACACCTACAATAATTTCCTCAAAAAACTAATATGAACTAATAAATATGTTTATTACTGTTCAGAAAAAGTGTTCCAAAAATGTAATATGTAATTCTACATATAAAAATAAGCACAAAAGTTCATATCAAGATATGTCGTAATACCTCTCGGTTTCTGTCTGTCCGTCTGTATGTGATCTTCACATAATTAATTTAGTATATCTTACTAACCTCTTGAGGTACCAATATCAAACTTGGTACATGTATGACTCCATACATAAATAGGTCCTATTTAGCATCATACATGTACCAAGTTTTAAGTTGATAACTCAAGAGATTTGTAAGAGATTTGAAATAATGTAAAAATCACATACAGACGGAAAAATGTAGGTTTTAGAAGATATCTTCATATGTAATTTTTTGGTTTATTGTTATGTGTACAATGTATACCCTGTATATTTAATTTATTTACTTGTAGACCTACGTTGATCGAAAGGAGTACCAGAGTGCAAAATCAACATGATTTTTTTAAATATGTTTAACACTCTGGTCAGCTTACGCCTAGCGGTAGGTCTGCAAATGAATAAGTAGTAAATATTACAATGAATTACCGTAGTATTTAGAAGTTTATAGTTATCTATATACATTAACATTATACTTTACTTCCAGGTACCTGACACAACGTGCCAGTGGAATGAAATCCAAAAAGGGTTTGAGTGTAAATGGAACTTTCCTCGCTGTTGCGGTGCTTTGGATGGGAAGCATATCAGAATCAAACGGCCTCATAATTCCACGTCGATGTTTTACAACTACAAGGGAACATACAGTATTGTATTGTTTGCCATGGTCGATGCGTACTATTGTTTCACATATATAGATGTTGGACAAGATGGCAGAGCCAATGACAGTACAGTATTTAAGAACTCTACTTTAAAGATAGCACTCGAGCAAAACCTCCTGAATTGGCCAAATGGAGGACTTTGTGTAGCAGATGACGCCTTTTGTCTAACACCATATTGTTTGAAACCATTTTCACACAGAGGACTAACAGTAGAAGAAAGAGTTTTTAATTATCGATTATCCAGGGCAAGACGCGTTGCTGAAAATGCATTTGGCATTTTGGCCAGTAGGTTTCGCGTTTTTAACACGCCTATACCACTCAACGTGGACACAATAGAAACTCTAGTGAAATCAACTTGTGCTATACACAACTGGCTCAGGCAGTCGTCTTCTAAAATTTACTTCCCTTCAGGTTCTGTGGATGAGGAAGACTTAAACACAGGAACGATAACTCCAGGTGCTTGGCGGGATGTACCGACTTTGATGTCCCCAGTAGGCCGCCTCTACTCATCAAATAATTGTGGTCGTCTTGGGGAGCAGGTACGGCAGTGGTACATGCATCAGTTCGTGACAAGCTTTTCTGTTCCATGGCAGATGACGTCAATTGGTATAGAACCATATGACAACAGTGAGGGAGAAGAAAACAGTGAGTGAGTTGAAAATCAGGAAAGAGTGCCTCTAATTTTG
The DNA here is from genome assembly GCA_018207615.1 of Philaenus spumarius. Taxonomy (NCBI): domain Eukaryota; kingdom Metazoa; phylum Arthropoda; class Insecta; order Hemiptera; family Aphrophoridae; genus Philaenus; species Philaenus spumarius. The sequence goes on along the minus strand of JAGFPH010003889.1, from coordinate 43,888 downwards.
TGGCCTTTTTTAAATTAAAAAGGTGCGTTGAAATTAGTAATAATTTACATTTATGATTTTGTAAAAGATTATGTAATAACATGTGTGTATTAATGACATTAAAATAATATTATAACAATATTTACCAATTTAAAAATAATTTACCTTCTTGCCATAAACAGGTTAAAATAACCTACGTCTCACGACACTACATACTATGTTTACACTTATACTGCACTTACATGCGACGGTAAATGTAAGAAAATGATGGTACAAGGCTATCCTTTGTCATCCTTTTTGTATATTTACCGTCTTGTATAAAAAGTAAATCGGTAAATGTTGAGTAATTAAATAGCATAGCTTTTAATGTAACTAAGAACTATTGAAGGTGTCATAAATAATACTACGTACATCAAACAAAATATTTGTATTTACGTATTCAGATACAATAACTTAAATTATTTTTTATGTAAACTGAAAGATCATTACATTACAAAAAAGTAAGATATATATTTAAGTTTTATTTGTTATACGCTGATCTGTTATTTACGATTCGTATTCCAGCGTGTGTTGGTTATATTAATTGTGTATTGTTTGTGTTGTTATTGTTTTTTTTGGTTCATAAAATGTCCAGTGAAAATGAATTTCTAATTGAATTTATTGAAGTTTATTTATTGAAGAAAGTAAAAAATGGCAAACAATTACTTTTTTGGTTTATTTGCTTATAATAAAGAGGAGACATTTCTGAACACTTAATATATAGGCCTAATATGTTGAATTTTACTATAAAAAACTAAGTGATAGACTACTCAATTGACAACTCTACTTGCATTGAATCTTTCCCAGATCCTACAAAAACCATTTCCCACGGCCTGTTAATACCCGTTTCCTGTAGTCCAGACAGAGTTCCGGCGTATAGGTCTATACACCGGTGAGAGCTTTGTTTGTTTACAAACAAAGTGAACGACTTTTATAAAATAAGAATTTTGTTGAATTCTATGATTTATTCTACACAATTTGTTAAACAGTAATAATAATTAATTTTTGGACAAGCAAAGTAGGCCTAGATTTGTTAGCAGTCTTGTAGTAGGAACATAAAAAGTAGTGTATTCAAAAAAAGAAATTTGAAATTGATATATATTTTTATTCACTTAGAACTAAATTACAAATTTGTTTGAATATTTTGAAAGTAATATTTTAAAATAATTTTTATTTCTTTAATTTTAAACTCAAATTGTTTAAATAAAAAACAAGGTTTTAGTAAAATATTTATTTTTCACACTCAAATGATTCAATGAAAAAATAATTGTCTTAAAAGAAGTACATTATATAGACATAAACATAAATATATGAAATTACTTTTCTCAATATTGAAATATTCCACAATTGCACAAACCGAACTGAGCGTGTGGACGGAAGCGGTTACTCAACATTTACCGATTTACTTCAAATTTGGTATCAAAATAAATAGACGATCGTGGAAAGTTATGTGATTTATTTTTATATTTTCTTGTTATAAAAAAAGTTTGCATAACGCCTCACTCTGAGTCGAATTTTACTATAGTAGTGTTGTGAGACGTAGTTTATTTTATCCTGTTTAATTGTTACAACACTCAAGAAATGATCTACTTACCATATTAGAAGAAGAATCTCTGCCACTGACAGCTCCATGCCAGAATATTTCCGCTGTTGGAAACCACACAAGCTTTGGTTTATATACCTCGTTTGCACCAGCACCACTTTTTATAGATTTTTTAATCTTACTCAGTTCTTTTCTGTAGGTGTCGCGTAAACTCTTAATCTTCTTTTTCAAGAGTTCAACTGTCGCAGGCATCCCAGCATCCATTAAGTTTTCCAACAGTTTATTGCAGGCTGCTTCTTTGACATTCCTATTAAGGTAATCCTGTGATGAAACGTCCCACAAGCACGGATAATTTTGAAATAAATTCAAAAATTCAATTACCTGCTTCCCCGACCACTTCAACTCAGCCATTTTAAACAGTATAAATTAACAGCTACCTACAAAAGATGTAAACACAAAACCACGTGTAGTTTACTCGCCGCTGACACGCTACTGGGGTGGTCAGACTGCGCTGCAAGCTGGCGCTGCTTGTGCGAATTAATCACGTGACCTGCTAGTAGCTGCTACCTGCGACCAAAAGTTGAACATGTCCAACTTCGCCAGCCGCTGACAAATACTCGCCGGCTGGTAGTACCAGCTGCGGGTTCTGTGGTCACATCAAGCTGATAGTAGCGGCTTCCTTTAATTCGCGGCTGCTATCAGCCTAGTGTGACCCGTGCTTTAAGAAAGAATCTTAGTCGACCTGAAGAAAATTACTGCCCTTGCTGCGCTCGTGCGGTAACATTTCCTTTTGGGACAACAAAATGATAATTTTCTCCCTTAAGACACAAATAATCATTACATCTTCTTAACGTGTACATAAATTTGTGTAAAATTTAAGCGATACTTTTTTCCGATGTAATAATTCTGCTGTGTTTATTTTTTTATTTTGCAGGAAAGAAATCAGGGAAATTCGAGGTTCGTCTTATATTAAAGGAACTCTCTTATCGTTTATCATTTTCCATTCGAGGCTGGCCATTTTTTGCAGTGTCTTTGCTTACGTGTTACTTGGCAACGACATTTCTGCTGAAAAGGTAACCACAATAACAACTTTAGTGTGTAACATAATGTCTGTGCAACATGTAGTGAGCAAAATGAATCCGTTCATACATTTGGTTTTAACTGATAGTATCGTAACAGAGAATCTAAACACGCCTAAAGAATCTTGGGAAAATATTTGGTTACAAATTTGAGCGTCCCAAAAGGCATATCTCGTGGGTGTACATGGTTCAAGTGTTACGTCGTATAAAGGTCATAAGAAACAATTTTGAACAAGTGCTGTCTTAGTGATGGTCGTAAATTCTATTTCCTCTCACTGAACAATTTTACTCCGAGAAACCCAATTTTACCAAACATTATTGAAGAAATATTCTTCCAACTTTTCTAGTTTTCCAGCATTAAAATAATGTTGTATTTCGGTAAAATATAAAAGTTTTTATTTGCACATTTGTGGTACCAAGTCATTATTAGTTATTTATTATAAATTGCCTTAGTTAAGCCCGTCTCGTAACTTCTAATCACTTCTCCAAAACATGTCTTCTTAATAACTCCGACAAGACGTCACAAGGTGGACTTAACTAAGGTAAAAATAAAAAACATAGTTGTAAAAACTATTTCAAGAAGTTCGAAGTTTTTATATATTTGAAAGCATGGCTTTTTAAAAAATTCAAGTGGAATAAAAAGTCCAAAATATAGATATACACAACTACAGCACCAGGCAAGTTTGTGAGCGTCGTGCCAGATAGCACAGGTTAAATTTATACAGTAAACTTCCCTCACAAGTTGTTGCAAAGTTCATGAATAAGCTTCCTAAAAGCATTCAAAACTCACCAAACTACAGGACTTTTAAAAAAATTCTTAGACAATTTCTATTGTCTGGATCCTTTTACTCGATGGATGAGTTTGTGCCTCATGATCTTACTATTTTGTGATAGATGTGATCTCTTTTTCTTTTTTTCTTTTTTGCAATATGTTTTATACAAATACTATTTGTCAAAGAATACCAATATTGAATAAACAAATAAATAATTTATAATTAAGATTATTATTGCCTTTTTTTGTTTTTTGAAAAGTAGAAACACATTGGTAAAAATAACAAGGTAGCCATATTCATTCTTGGTTTTAGTTTTTTTTTGTGAAGTAAAGTAATGTGATTTATTTGTTTTTAAACTTCATCACTTACTTTTATTCCATGTTATCTGACTTAACTCTGTATTTATTTTTGACTTTACAGGTTTTTGTGGTGACCTCATTTTACAATGTCCTACGTCAGACCATGACTGTGTTCTTCCCTCAAGGTATTGGTCAAGTAGCTGAAGCTCTCGTATCTATCAAGAGGTTAGAGGTAAGCCTACTTTTATACTCTTCTACCTTTAAAATAACCGATAAGAATTGTTTCCAACATTTTCTGTAAAGTCTCCATGAGAATAAGTTTAAAGTGCTCAGAATTAGAAGCTTCTGTTTATGTATATATGAGGATGGTGTGAAAGTAAAAACTGTTTTTTGTTGTGTAAATAGTTTCTTTTATTTTAACTTTAACTATAAAAGTAAAATAGGTTAAATTCCCAGAATAATAGGCGATTTTAGCACTTTGTGCAGCTGTTGGTTTGAAAAATCATAAAACATATATTACAGTAGAACCAAGATAATTCGAGTCACAGTAGTTCAAGGGTCCAGGTATTTCAAGGTGGGTTTGTAAAATTTAAAACAGTTTTTTTAGACTATTTTAACCCTGTAAATGGCAGACTGCACTAATTGACGCTCTCTCGGGCGCAAGATGCAACCATTTCGAACAAATGCGAAAATTTGTTTGCATTATACATTTGCATTTTGTTATTCAAATAAAGATAACTCAAACACTTTTGTGAACTAAGAAAAGACAAGTATACAGTCCTTTTCTTTGATTTATTCTCTACACTTATATAATAATTATTCTGTACACTTTGTTATAATAATATTTCATTTTTGGGCAAAGCATGTATTAGTAAATTACGTTTCAAACTAGGCCTAGTTTTTTTAGCAGTCTTGTATTTGGAATATAAAAACTGGTGTTTTCAAAATAAGAAATTTGAAATTGATAAATGTTTTTATACAGTTTTATTTAGAACTAAATTACGAAACTTTTTTCCGCCTATGAAAAAAATAACAAAAAATGTTAACTACTTGTTATGTAGGCCTAAAGTTGAACTTTTACCTTTCGTAAATGAACATTTTTTGTTTCTTGAGCTAATAACTTCTACAATTTTACATCAATAAATTTTTTAATTGCATATATGAATTCTTTGAACCTTTCTCTACAAAAGAGGTATAGAACGCTTTTGGATTGGGATAGAATTACTATTTTTGGCGAATTTAAAAAAAAATGCTTGCAAACACTAAAAACCGGCTTTAAAAGTTTAGCTTTAACCATGCCAGATCTGGGGATAAAGCTTTCAAAGCATCGATTGTAGAGCAACTTCAAAATTAACTTTGGTACCGCCGCCCCATTGTACGTTTAAAATGCCAACTTGTCTTTTGAAAGTGACAAGGGATCGAAGTGGCTGGCTTGTGTTCACTTGGCGGGCTTGGTGACACACCACCACTCGCAGGTAGGTAATGAGTCAATATTGGGTCTCGCCGACACCGCTTATACCTCATGTCAGCTCAGTCATATATCCCATACTCGACTGTCTCCCCCTCTTGTTATGCTAAAAATAGTTCAATTTCAATAGTAAACTGTCGGTTCCCACGGAAGTACGCGCGCTACGCATATCGGTGTTGTGTAACATTGCTGATTGGTGAGTGCATTCTTTACTGTTTCTGTTAAAAGTTTTTTTTAGTTGCGTTTTTGTAACGATGAGCGGGAACCTAAAAGAAAGTTTGTGCCAGTTAAAAAAAAATTAGAGGCCTTGAAAAGACTAGACAAATGATGAAACCTTGAAGAATCTTGCAGTTGAGTACAGTGTTGGTGAAGTATCTGTAGGGGAATGGCGCCGTAATAGAGATAAAATCGAAACATTTTCTACTATCAAAAGTTTTAATATTTTGACTAATTAAAACATTAAAAAATATATTACTCTTTATTTTTGTCAATTTCTGCGCGTATTCCGAGTTTTTTATAGTATGAGGTGCAGGCAGCCCAAATTAGCTCGAATTATTGAGGTTCTACTGTATAAATCATAATGTTTTATACGAGGCTTGTCCAGAAAGTAAGTACCGTTTCGTTCTACCGTCGGCACAGCGCTAGCGACGATGTTCTGCGCATGAGCTCTAGTCTCCTTGGTTCATTGTTGAACAGCTGACCCTATTACGGCAAAATTTTAATGTGTTTACATTAGTTAGTGTGCACTCAAAATGTTTAAAACAATTTCTGATCCCGCGGACTGTGAAGTGCGTTCTGTAATACCATTTTTGAACGCAAGGAACATGAAACCTGCTGAAATTCATCGCCAACTTACAGAAGTCTATGGACAAAAAGTTATCAGTGATGGTGTGGTAAGAAAATGGGTTCGGCAATTCAGTGATGGGCGAACTAATGTTCATGACGAGGCTCGCAGCGGGCGGCCATCGGTTGTGAGCGATGAATTGGTTGAAAAAGTGAATGAGAAAATTCGTGGAAACAGACGTTTCACCATAAGAATGCTTTCTGATGAATTCCCACAAATTTCAAAATCTCTTTTACATGAGATTGTGGTTAATCGCTTGAATTATCGCAAGTTGTGTTCCCGTTGGGTTCCGAAAATGCTTACGGATGAACACAAAAAGAAGCGACTTGGCAGTGCATTGACTTTTCTCACCCGTTACAGTGATGAAGGTGACGAATTCTTAAACAAGATTGTGACAGGTGATGAAACTTGGCTTTGTCATGTCACTCCAGAGTCCAAACAACAGTCAATGGAGTGGAGACACTCACGATCCCCCAAGAAACAAAAGTTCAAAACAACTTTGTCGACAAAAAAAAATCATGTGCACTGTTTTCTGGGACAGAAAGGGCATTCTGCTTGTTGATTTTCTACCCAGAGGGGAAACAATCAATGCGGAACGATATTGTGAAACACTGAGAAAACTTCGGCGTGCGATTTAGAACAAAAGACGTGGCATGCTTAGTGAAGGCATTGTGTTGATCCATGACAACGCACGTCCCCATTCTGCTGGTGTCACTCAAAACCTTATTTGGTTGGGAGCAATTTGACCATCCGCCGTACAGCCCTGATCTGGCACCTTCTGATTTCCACTTGTTTTTGCACTTGAAGCGGGATTTCGGAGGGCGACGCTTTTACAGTGATGACGACGCTGAAGACGGTGTTCGGCAATGGCTCTCGTCAATGGCGGCATCTTTCTATGAAGAGGGTATAGAAAAGTTGGTTCCTCGCTACGAGAAATGTCTAAACTATTTTGGAAACTATGTAGAAAAATAGTTTAAGATATCCTCTTTCTTGTTGAAATAAATTTTGTTGAAAAAAAAAAATTGTCTGTATATTTTTTCCAAAACGGTACTTACTTTCTGGACAAGCCTCGTACATCATTTTTCTTCTTTTTTCTTCTTCACTTCTACTAGTGTAGCCTACGGATTAGCAGATATTTATAAATAAATTTATATTACCTTTTTTCGGTACGTCAAACTAATCCACTGTTTATTATTTTTTTCCATTACTGCAGTTTCGGGCTGTGTGAAACCATCATCAGATCCATATGTTAAGACCTCTAAAATCGCTCCATGCAGAGTTTGTTAGTGTTTATAACACACGTTCACATACAAAACAAACGATATCGATCACACATCGGTCGGTGCGCACACTCAAAGCTAAAGTGTCGGTGGTATCGAGAATTGACCCATCCCTAATATGTTTCTAAATGCTTATAATAAATAACATGTAGGCCTACTAACTTAACAGCATGGTCCGAAAAGTTGTTCGTTTTCATAGAAGGGCAAAAGAAAAAAGAAGTTTTATGGGACATCCCCAAGGTAGCAATCTGTTTTGAAGAAACTATTAACATTGCCTGAATAAAAGGCAAAACAATACCATAGAACCGTTGTACATTTCAAGTGATGGATTGTGAAGAATTTATTTCTGATATTGTTGTATTCATGTATTAACTTGGTTATTTTTCTGATTCTAGAAATTCATGATGTACGATGAGACCGTGCTAGCCGTGCGTAGTAAAAAACCCGACGATGACATCACCAACGGCGGAGTCACCGATGAGCTGAAACCTATAATGACCCAAACACTGTCACCGTCCGTTGTAATGGACAAGAGCGTTGAACTCAAGAAAGCCTCTGCAAAATGGGTTCCCGACCAGAATGAAGACACTTTAAGTAATGTAAACTTGAGCGTGGAACCGGGCAAGTTGACAGCAGTTATTGGTACAGTCGGAGCGGGAAAGGTGAGCATGCTGTACTTTATAGGAAAACTAAAGCAAATACGAAATGAGGAAATAAGTGGTCATTCATATGTTTCCCCCAAAAAAACAACCCTTGTAATTAATGCAAATACAAAGGTCAATAAAAAGCTTTTCGCACAAGTTTATTTTTTTTAATGGCCAAGCGGCCTTTACTTAACTTTGGAACTGGCAGAAGGTCATACACAACCCTCTCAGGCGCAGAACGCAACAATTTCGAACATTTGCGAAAATTTGCATATATTTGCATAATCGATAATTTAACCCACTTAGAATCATCCAATCGTAATAAAACTGGCACCATTGGAAAGGAAATGAATTAAACTTTAATTTTTGTATTTACAACTTTTTTGTAAAACGTATATTTACATACGTAATCATCGTTTTAAAATATGCACATCGGTCTACAGCTCTTTCCGTGCACGAATGTGCATCCACTTCTTCAACGTTTAAGAACATTTACAATAATATTTCTTTGCCAATTATAACGATACCATCGGATTCGTCAAGATTTTATCTTTCTGTTGGTGTCTTCCCAGATGTCACTATAAAACTAGTATTTTTATCCAAGAATTACTGTAAACCCTTGCGATTGGACCGTTTCTCAACCAATGAAACAGCCCATTTGTCAACCAGACATTTGTCATTGTTTTGACAGATTTCTTTACACCATTTTGTACAGCAAAGTCTGAAGTTTGCAACGGTGGGAAGTAATCCAGAAATAACCGGTTTTTTGTCTGTCTAGACGACAGTTGAAATGTACGTTCTAGTGAGAAACTCTAGCGCGTGGGTTCCCACGTTATGCAAGTGTCCCGTCCTATAGGCAGAGTGTAAGGTAGCGGCTTTTCATTAGATTGATGTCATTTTGTTATTCAAATAAATATAACTCAAACACTTTTGTGAACTAAGGAAAGACAAGTATACCGTTCTTTTCTTTGATTTATCCTCTACACTTTGTTATAATAATATTTCATTTTTGGGCAAAGCATATATTAGTAAATGACGTTACAATCTAGGCCTAGGTTTGTTACCAGTCGTGTACTTGGAACATAAAAACTGTTTTTTCAAAATAAAAAATTAGAAATTGATAAATGTTTTTATACAGTTCTATTTCAAACTAAATTACGAAACTTTTTTACGCTTACGAAAAAAAAATACAAAAAATGTTTACTACTTGTTATGTAGGCCTAAAGTTAAACTTTTTCCTTTCGTTACTGAACATTTTTTGTTTCTTGAGCTAATAACTTTTACAATTTCAAAATAAACTAATTTTTAGTGGCATATTTGAATTCTTTGAAGTTTCTTCTACAAAAAAGCTATTGAACACTT
>JAGFPH010003889.1:9304-34478 GCA_018207615.1 Philaenus spumarius | reverse complement strand
ATTTGAATTCTTTGAAGTTTCTTCTACAAAAAAGCTATTGAACACTTCTGGATTGGGGTTCATTTACTATTTTTGGCGAATTTTTAAAAATATGCCTGCAAAACGCTAAAAACGGGCTGGCCAATTTTAGCTTTAACCGTGACAGTTCTAGGGTTAATGGCCAAGTGGCCTTTACTTTAGGAATATCCCTCATATAATTTGTTTTTTTAAACTTCACTATAGTACACCGTGTGGTCAAGTTTTGTTTTTGGACATTCCAAATTTTAAAGTGTACAGAAATGTTCTATCATATTTTCTAGACAACATGAGTTGCTCAATACACTATGCATGTATTTGATACTTTTTTTCAAATTGTTCCCACCAGTTGCAATGCTAGTACAGTTATCAAATGTTAATATGGACTTTTTTCTTACAGACGTCTTTATTCCACGCTATACTCAAGGAGTTGCCGTTATCGCAAGGCAGTATATCTGTTGGAGGTGTCATCTCTTATGCTTCACAAGAACCTTGGCTGTTTGCCGGATCTGTGAGGCAGAACATTCTGTTTGGTCTGGATTATGACAAGGACAGATACAGACAAGTGGTCAAAGTGTGTGCCTTGAGGCCGGATTTCGAACAGTTTCCTTACGGAGACAAGACTATTGTCGGGGAGAGAGGAGTGTCTCTGAGTGGTGGACAGAGGGCCAGGATCAATTTAGCCAGGTATGTGTAATGGCAAATATACAGGGTGATACAGGAAGAAACTTTCAGGACGTGTTCTACTAGTGAGAATAAAGACAAAATTTCATAATTTGGACTTGAAACAAATTTTGTATATTATGGACAATATAGTGTGCCCTTCCTATCACGTTTACCGTCGACTACAAAATAAACAGAGACACGACAATGAATGTGTTTTACAGAATAAAGGGTTTATTGGCTTATAACATACAAATTAGGTTACTGTAGTTACATTAGTTTTTTTTTTTTAAATCTCGGGGTTAATGTTTTGGTTACCGGCTAGCTTAATCTGTTATAACAAAATACAATTGATTCTTCAAAAAAGTCATTAACAATTCATAATGTTCGATTCTTAAATACTAAAACAATATTAACATTAAAATTGATGATTATTTATAAACTTAGGCCTAATGAAAGTGAATGATTATTATGGGATGATTAAAGGTTGAATTGATGGATGATTACAATTTGGACTTAAACTAAAAGGTTATATTAAATTTAAAAGCTTGTCTTTGGTTGAATTTATATCTAAAGATTGAGGAGGTGGATGGATATTTGGTCAGTTGACTATTTGGAGATTTTCAATGTGAAATGGTGCTTGAAGGTAATACATGTGAAGCGATGCCAGAATTATTCAAAGTTGCACTCACCAAATTGAATGAAGGTTCATAATAATAACGAAATGTAAAATATCAATAATTACCAGTGTGTTGATTCAATTATTATAATACATTACTGGATATTGTGTACTTGCAGGTTGATGGTAATGAAGTGGTTTATTCTCAATTCAGAACAGTAAACTTGACTCTGCTTCCCACCTAACCATTTATTTTCTTCTTTTCTCTTCCCCTTTCTTCTTCCTCTCTCCTCAACCAATGCTTCCTCTTCTCTTTTCCATTTGGATTGGCCTAAATCTTAAGCCTATATGATTTTACAATTATTATGAATGATTTTATATTAAGGTATGGAATGGGATATGAAGTTAATGGGGTATGTGTATTTATATTGGTGCTATCAGGGATTGGTGGTTTATGAAATGATCCCTGAAATGATGTGACTACTGTTTACTTTATATATTCGAATTTTGTATCATTACAACAACTAACCACAAGATAAAAAAGTTTTTGCTTTCAGCCAATAACTCAGTTATCTTATAAGTTACATAATATAATAAAAAATGTTTATGTTTGTCATTCTAAAAGGAAATTTTTTAACTAAAGTTAGCCATTTTGAGATATATTACATTAAAAAAATTAAACGGCCGCCATTTTGAAAATACTGTAGAACCTCAATTATCCAAGGTAACTGGGACCGGGCAGACCTCAGATAATAAAAAATTCAGATAATACGGTAGGCCGTGAGAAAACCATTGAGGTGCGAGTTTCCGCGTTACTTATGTCGTTATAGGCTGATTTGAAGCCGCATTTACTTCAAAATATATTTTACTAGGGGAAACCCCTGGTAAACCCCTTCTATACACAAAATCATGTTATGTTTTCTTCATAATAAAGGTGCAGGATTAATAATAACCCCAAAGCTAAGACGGTAAATCATGTTAAACGTTCACATCAAATTATTTCGTATATTTTATAACAGCAGTTATAGTAAAGGTTAAAAGAACCATTAAGGTTCAGGTCTACACTTTTTAAAAACCTAAAGTAAAAGTTAGAAATATAAATAATTGCTTCAAAATTTGAAATCAGCTGTTTTAATGGAAATATTGGAGCAAACAGCTGCTGTTATTTTATTCAATTGGTTGCTATGGTAATAAATGTAAATACATGTGTTGATTTATCAGCCTAGGCCTAACCTAAGAATTTTTTCCGACTTAATTTACAAATATTGAAATAAAAAAATGTTTTTATGGAAATGAATTATAGGCTATGTTACTCAGGGATGGTGTAGCTTTTTATTAGTAAAACTATTTTTCAATCGGTTCAGTAGGTCCAGAGATTACCCCCTAAATACAAACAAACAAACAAAAACAAACTTCACCTCTTTATAATATTAGTACCTATATATTTGGCTTTAAATAATATAAATAGTTTTAAATAAACAAAATAAGGTTTGACAATGTACTGAAATGAAAGAAATTTGATACTGTGGAGATCAATTTCATACTCTACAATTATAATAAAATTTCATTTTTGGGTAAAGCACATATTGGTAAATAATGTTTCAAAATAGCCTTAATTTTGTTACCAGTCTTGTAGTATGAACATAAAAACAGAATTTAAAAAAAAATTTATATATATTTGTAAACACTTTTATTTAGAAAACTAAATTACAAAACTTTTGTATATTCTGAAACAAATTACAAAATTGTTCACTATTTTTTATGAAGACCTAAAGTTGGGGTTTTCTTCCATTACTGAAGATATTTTGTTTTCTGAGCTAATAACTTACGTCAATCAATTTTTTACCGGAATTTATGAATTCTTTGAACCTTTTTCTACAAAAAAGCTACGGAACGTTTGGATTGGAATATAATTACTATATTTGGCAAATTTTTGAAAAAGTTCTTGCAAAATGCAAAAAATGGCCTGCCATTCTGGCAAATTAACATTGCTACTTCAAGTTTTATAATTTTATTTCAAAGTATGAAAGCAGCTGTTAATGTAATTGCCACTGAAAATGATAGCCTACATGCCAGTTTAGAGATGTCTGTGTAAATAACTGATTATTGTATAAATACTGAACATCTTCCATCAGCTGGGACATGTATTTTAAATTATAAAAAAAGGGAGGAGAGGTATGCTATGTGTGGTGGGGTGGGGGATGTGACTGCTGCCAGTACTCTACTACCCAGTCTGTTTTTTACGGCCGGTGCGTGGCACATGGCTGATTTCGTACTAGTAGAACTACTCTGCTGCACATTCATTTTTGTTTGTACACTAAGTGAAAATAAGTAAGAGTAAAAATAAGTAATTGTTTCCTTATCACATAAATAAACACGGGGCGCCAACAATACAATGTTTTTAGGAACGATAGTGTACTAGACAACGAGACAAACATCTGTCACCGACTAACTCGTTTCACTGACCTACACCTGTTAGCGCATCGCATACACAATGGCCGTCCCTGCTTCTGCGCATACAGCCAACCTCTTCATCATATATATTTTCATCTGTACTTTTGTCATGTTTGTTAATTGACTAAATTTGTATTTACAGAGCAGTGTACAAGCAGGCTGATATTTACCTACTGGATGATCCTCTGTCTGCAGTGGACACTCATGTGGGCAAACATCTATTTGAAGACTGCATTACAGGTGCGAATATACAATAGGCCAAACATTAAATAAAGCCTATAATTCCACATGTTTTTAATAATTGTTAAGTTTTATAGCTAAAAACCTATCACGCATGTATCTGTGCAAACATTAATGGAAATGCATAATTTTTTACTTTTTTCTGTGCCTACAGTTATATGTTAATTTAAGTACAATAATACAGGTGCCATTTCATCCGAGCAAACTGTATTATTGTACTTTTTGTTTATTCATCTGCTCCTAATAATAAAAAACATATTGCAGGTTGCCAGCTATAATATGCTATATGATCGGTTTTGAGGTTAGAAATCGTTGAAAATGTATGTATTTTTACAATCCTTTTGTTTACTTCATTCTTGGCCTAAAAAACTATTTAGGCCTACAAGCATAAAACTACCACTATCTGGGCCGAGTTATTTCTATTTTTATGTGCGTTAGTAACGCATTGTCTTGAAAAAAATAAAATTTGTTCGAGATAACGAAAACGGATGAACGCAACTGGCAACAACACTACTAGCGCCTAGCTGTTGTATCTAATCCTTCCTTCTTTCTGAAGGACCCGGTATCCGTTTCACCGGAAGCTTGTTGCGATAGCTTTCTTTCCGCAAAACGGATGGAAAACATGAAGGAAACAAAACCAGCTTTCATTCCAATTTGTTTTCAGGCGTTTTCATCAAGCTTAGGCTCTATGTATATCTCTAATTAACTTATTTGTGTAACAACAAATGTACGTTTTTTCACAAACGTCTTTTTAATTTCTCCTGTTTCTATGTTAAAAAAATCGGTATTTTTCTCTAAACTCTGTTCGGAATAGGCAGATTTTCAGAATAGTGGGACTCTACTGTATTTAAAATATTTGGAGTTAATACCTTTGATTTAAGTTGGCCTGTGATTAAAAAGTATGATCTTTTGTTTTGTTTTCCAAAATTTGATTCAGATCTTTGACTAATATGTTTAACTGTATGCTCTATAGATTTGCCATTTTGAAAATCCCTGGCATATACCAAGTAAGATAAAGTTTGTAAGCCTAAATAGTTTCTTCTAAATAACGGAGTAAAACAAAAAATATTTTAACCTTAAAACAAATTATAAAAATATAGCCTACATTAGTAATGTAACAAATTAAACTTAATATTTGGAAGTTATATTTTTCGCATAAAATTAATCCACATAATTTTTCACCGCATCCTACTATAGTTGTATGTAAGTACGTGTGTAGAGATATGTTATGGTGATTGTAAAAAGTATTTATTTATGTTTCAGGTTACTTGAAAAATAAAACTTGTATTTTGATAACCCACCAGCTTCAGTACCTCACCGAAGTTGACCACATTGTCTATTTAGAGAGTGTAAGTAAATTTCCAGTCATCTAGTTTGAGTTTAAACTAAACTATAAATTCAATAAAAAATATAAATACTTTTAGGTTTCCTATCTTGAAAGAAAAACGTTAAACTGCAATGCTTATATGATCACTTGTCTGCAAAGTAGAAAAGGTATCACAATTGAAATTGTTATAAAACATTCTAACCTGCGTATATTCCAATAATCAGAACCAAACAAATATTTTACTGTGAATGTTGTGGGCTCGAAAATAAATAGTACATACTATGCCAACGGACAACTGCCAATGTATTGGAGCGACCGTTGCTCACCAATGCATTGGCATTCATCCTCTCGTCTTCATCAAACCAGCCAAGGGTTGGTGCCTAGGGATTGGGCCATGTAGAATCTCAATTGGCTCTGAAAACTTGTAGAAGTTGCATAATTTTTATTATAAATAATATGTAATGTTATAAGGTGGTGTTTTATTTGCAACTAGGGGCTCTGCCCCTGGACGCTTTGCGTCCCAACCCCGCCTCGGCCTTCGGCCTCAGATGGCTGCTTCGCTTCTCTCGCAGTTGGAAAATTTGTTAAAGAATGTCGTTAATCTTTGGTTCGTTTGTATATGGGTTTGTAAAATTATGAAACCAGGCTTAAATATATTAACAGTAATTGTAAGATTAGTTATAACCTCAAATACATGCTTTAGAAACGTGAGAGGCTTTCATTACGATTTTAGTCCTAGTTATACTATCTTCTGTCAACTAAAGTTTTGAAACCAGGCCTAAATATAGTAAAAATTATTGCAGGATTAACATAACCTCAATACTATGTTTCAGAAATGAGCCACGCCTATATTACAAAATTGACTATTCAAATTTATCCATATTTGCCAAGTTTACCTTTTTTTTTGACAAAATAAATTGTTAAATCAGGCCCAATTTATTCTAATTCCAATGTGCTAAAGCAGTATAAAATAGCCTGTTTTTTAACAGTAATCAAAAAGTATCCAATGAACAGCTGATAAAACAGTTTAAATTGGCTTGTTTATAAGCAGCTGTTTTGATCACTTTATTTACTATTTCGTTGTTATTTTGTAACCAACATGGCAACCCATAAGACCCTATGTTAAAATTTTTCAACTTTTAAATTAGATTTTCTCAAAAAATTGTGTTTTTACACGAAATACAACTATATGGGTGTACTTAAAAATCAAAACTACTTCTAAATACAAAATTTCTTTGAATTCGTTAGAGCCGTTTTCGAGATCCGCGACAGATACAAAGATAGATACAAGAATTGCTCATTTAAAGTAATAGGATTTAACCTGCCGATATTATGAGTGAAGAAGAGGATTTATCAGTCATAGCATGTACATTTATTTAAATGCAAGAAGCTGATGAGAAAAGAACAACACAGTTTTCTTCTTAACATGTCCAGAAAGATTCCATATTACTTTTTTACATCATTCATATTGCCGTCTAGACGCTCATTCATTCCCCTCCAGAAATCTATTCTTTTCAATTTGTTTTTATATTCTAAGTTTGTTTTGTCCTATTAACATTTCCGTTTACGATAAAAATCTATTAGGTTTAAAGCAGTTCCATAATTCTACAACAGACAAGACAAGGCAAATCACAAATGAACCATCGAACGATCAGCTCAGTTCACTAGGAGGGGGTCTCAAGACCAAACCAACAGCAGCCGATCACAGTCGGCTTCATCAGGTGTAAGACTCAACACTTAAATGAAATAAATTATAACACTAAACACAACATGATATACATTATAAAATTATACGAGGCTTGCTCTTTGTTAAAAATTTTTATGTACGTACAAAGTCGACTGATCGGCGAAACAGCGCTGTAGTTTGATATATATAATTCAAAAAGTGATAATACTTTATAAAATCCATTGGATCTTATAAAAAATATAACTGCTATTATTTTTACTTTATCACTCAATTTAAACACAACACTTTTACGTTTATAACTTATTTTTAACTCACTAAACTTTAAACTTAAAAAGTTACACAGAATAGGTAACACTCCCCCTGTATAAAGTACTATTTGTAACGTAATAGAGGGATCGTGAACAAGTGGAGGGCATGCCATGGTCAATGAAGGGGGTGAGACGTAACTTTACACCAAAAATAGTCAACTAGAATAGGACAAAAGTCAATGATCACGGCCTCTTTGTTATTTTCCGAGTTAAATATTTTCCTCCAAAAAGATTCGGATAATTTGAGTCCTACTGTATTTTACTTTATTCAACTGTTAGTTATTATAATTTAATGTAAGAAATATTTATTTCATTTTGTTACCGTAAAAGTATATTTATAAGTATTATGTGTTAAGCCTTGTTAAATAAATAAAATTCTCGTATTGAGTTGTGGTACAACTTATACAGACATGGACTGTATTTGATGGAGTGTTTCAATGGTTTCTAGGGCAAGATACTAGCCGAGGGAAACTACCAGCAAGTGCAACAAGAAGCCAAAGACTTTATTAAAATGATCTCTAGTGAGCATGGGGATAAGTTCATTGATTCCGGTAACAGTCTTCATAAGCGGCAGTCTTCAATTCAGGTCAGCATAAAAGAACCTCTATGTAAAAGTGTGAATCTGATCGTACACTTATGTTGATAACATGCAGTGGTGAATTTAAAGAAGAAATAAGGTGTGTAGGCCTAGTAGAATCTCCATTAACCAAAATTCTTTTGTCTAAAATATTTTCCTCGGAATTTTATAGTAATAATTTTTTTACTAGATAAAACTTCTAATATAAAACTAACGTAATTAAATAAATTAATAAAATTGTTTCTTTAGTTCGATATAAAAACAGTAGCGAATTTCCAAAATAAAGTTTATATATTTTAGTGCTTAACCAACTGTTTCAAATATCGATCTACTCACAAAGGCGCTGAATAGCTGCGTGTGTGCACGAAATATATCAGTAGAATTAGTTCGCATCGACCTTTCGGCCTCGGGTTATGGACTCTTTCTCTTTGCTCGCAGCGTACAAACTTGGGCCTTGGGCCTCGGATCAGGAGATGCCCCACGTGGATTTGAACCGGATACTTGAATATTTTACGTTTTGATTGATTTTGGGGGAACCAAGCGAGCTATAAGGTCGTGTAAAATAACAAAATGTGCAGAATAATATCCTACGTTTTATTTTTTTAGAAAAAACTCCAAAAAACTTCATTCTTGTACTAAAAATCTAAAAAATAGTTACTTCCTGTCAAAAAACGTGTTTCCGGTTGTTGGTTTTTCTGGCTAACAGTCTCGTCCGAGCGACATAGACAACCAACATTTGGACCAAATCGGACGTAAAATGAAGCTTTTAGAGTGCGACCACATATATACTCATAGGGTACATATATTATATTTAATGACATCCCAAAACATGTTCTGGGGTCCATGATCAGTGCTCATTGTTACTCCCGATCTTATGCCTCACAATAAGAGTCATTGCAATAGCTCATCTTTCCTATGGAAATTCGCTAATCTATATATATAAAATTCAATGTATGTCCGTCTGTACTTTTGTATGTTTGTCCTTTATGCGTTACAAAACCGTCCATCCGATTGCTTTGAAATTTTGCATAGTAACACAGGTTAACCCTGGGAAGGTTTTAGGCCATTTACCGAAGTCCTAGGACATTAGGGCTACGCCCCATTGGCCCTCAAAGTTTCAATGTTAATCTTATGGTAGGTCAATCTTAAGGAAGAAGAAGAAATATTTCTTTTGATTTTATCAGGGACACAAAAAACAACTGTTCGTATGAAAAGCTTAAAACATCTGATTTTGATCAACAGCTGATTTTGATCAACAACTGAATATAATTTTAGAGGTTAGGTAAATCAAGCAATAGCAATAGCGAAGCATTGTCGAGTCCACTAGTAAATTAATAAAACTTTAAAAATTCTTGTTATGTAAAGTTGTAGACTGAATTTTAAATTTATTATAGTTTCATCTGAGTTTCCTGTTTGCTCTAGTTCAAACCTTTTTACCGGTGTCCGACTTACATGCAGTACGCTACTTCTCATCTTCATTAGTCAAACTGATATAGATATTAACAAAAAATAAAATGTTAAACTGTAATCAAGCAAGAACCATGAGTTGTATAAACTGAAAGTGTTTGGTTTTGTTTCCAGAGCGTTGCTTCATCGTATGACGAAGGCAAAGGAGAAGAACCACCACAGATCGCAGAGATGAGGTCGCACGGATCAGTTGACTCGAAAGTATATTCCTCGTATTTGAAAGCTGGAGGTAATTGTTGCCTGCTCTTGTTCATGATGTTCATGATGGTGATGACTCAACTGTTAGCCAGTGGGGGGGATTACTGGATAACTTACTGGTGAGTGCAACAAGGCAGACAGTAATGACACAGATGATTAATGTTTTGTTATCCTAAGCAGATTATAATATCCCTTGTACTAATAAAAAACAATCTGAACCTGTTGAATCTCCAAGTGGGGTTTTAACTCGACCGTGGACTAGGAAACTAAAAGGATAATTTTGTCCATGTGTGATTTTTTTGTAATTGAATTAGTTTACTTACTTTAAATGACGCGTTTCGGAACGCATTCCATCTTCAGATTATCGCTCTGTTGAGGTCGTTATTACATTAAAATAAAGTACCAGGAGACCGAGCTAAAGCTCGATTATAAGCAGGGCCTAGTTCGCTCACGTCAATAACTATTATTGCAAGTTTCCGTGAACATCGTTTAGGTTAGGCCTATAACATTAAACAACTAAATAAAGGGTATGTTTATTTAGCAGAAGTATTCGTTGCCATGGTAACTATAAATAGATACAACATTAGGCTTACCTCTAATAAAATACAGTTTAAAAGAAAACAGATGATTATTGTAATGGCATTGAAAACATTTGCATCAGCTGTGCTTCGTTTAAAAGAAAACAGATGATTATTGTAATGACATTGAAAACATTTGCATCACCTGTGCTTTGTATTGTTTAAAATGGACAAATTTCACTTTTTAATTTAATAAAAAGACGTAGAAAACGAATTTTCCCAGACTGGTGACCATTTCCAATCGATTTCTCGTGGCCAAAAGCCCCATATAAAATCAAAAAATCAAAAATCCTTAGACGGAGATTCCAGATCCATTTAGCAGACAGACAATTATCTCTCGCTTTAGAAGATAAGATTACAGTACAACATAACACATAATACTCGCGCACAATAACACAGATAATCCTATAGCGTGTGCACACCATCGAATACTTTGAGTAATTAGGACAGAGCTTTTTTTATTTTTATATAGAAGAATTGTAATTTTAAAGTTATAAAGTATGACCGAAACGGTATTTCAAACTGGTCAAATAGGCCTAGGAAAGAATAATGTTGTCATAATTTTATTTGTGATAGGTGTTTGAAATATGATATAGTAAGCCTTTTTGGTTGTTTGTGTGTGCCATTACCTAATCTAAAGAAATTTTAGTTGTGAAGAATAATTACCTGATTCTAAATTTGCCAATTTGGTTGTTATGGTAATAAATCTAAATGCTTTCGAGAAACGTGAGTTGGTTCCAGTATAGGCCTAACCTAAAATTGTGTTAAGCTTTTGATCCAAACCAGCTGTTTTACTTGTAACATGTAACAACAGATGTTTGAATTATAATACGGTAAGCCTTTTTCATTGATTTTTACGTGTATTTGTTTTTATTTTATCAACCAAACCTGATAAAGTTTCTGGTTGTGAAAAATAATTAACTGATTATAAATTTGTTAAGTTGATTGCTATGGTAATGAATGTAAATGCATTCAACAAACATGTGTTGGCTCAGTAAAGGCCACTGCTAGAATCGTGTTGCTAAGCTTTTGACCCTACATCAGCTGTTTCATCTGGTATAGGGCTTGGAGTGAACTCCTTATTTTGTTCATGTTCAACCTATTAAAATCAATATTTTTTAAAATCCTTTTGTGGTGCACTTCTACACTGTTTTGTTAAGGTGCCCTGAAAGTTGTAAGTCTCTAACTAGTATAGTTTTGGCTGTACGTTGATTATGAATCAGTCAGTCAGTCAGGACTTCTTCTTTTATATATATATACTTTTTTTGGTTATTTTAGTGAATTTGTTTGCTTATCTAATTTAGTAAGCTATTCCTCTTTTATTATGAATGGTATCTTACTATTAATACAATTTACTTTATGGTTTCTGGTACTTATATAAAGATAAATGATTGTTCTATTCTCATTTCTAATTACTACAGTTCAACTTGGTTATAGCGTCAACGAAGGGACCAAACGAATGTTGATGCTACGTCCGAGTGATGTTATAAAGATGTACCAACAGGAAATTGTATTTTTGTTACCTTGAATGAAAGGACAAACAACTTTACAGTATTACTATTATTGGCAACATTATTCATGACGTTTATTAAAAAGAAAAACACTGTACTTTTATTTTAATGAACAGTAGGGTCCCGATAATTGGAGCTGAGGTCATCTACAATTATAAATTAGGTAACATTGGTTAACGTGTAAAATTTTAATGAGTATATACATGTAATGTGTATTAAAAACTGTATTAAAAACACTAAAATGACAGTTCGTATTGAAACATTAACTTACAATATTAAAAAACACGCTACAATTTTTAAAGGTCAACATTACTGTGGAGGAGGGGGTAATGTTACTACGTAAATATCTTGCCAGGCTATACGATTGAGTTTCGCCGCGCTTTTCTATTGTCCGAACACTTTCCCAGCAAGGTCATGGGTTTAGTTACACACAGCGCACTACTGTCACCGCATACCGTGTGAATTGTACCTTAGAAAGGGTGGGAGAGTTAACAGTGTAGCTTGTAGTGGAATCCTGCCCCACCCCCTCCCCATCTACCGACTTTGATGGGATCCGCCGGAGGTTTTACGTGTGAAAAAAATACCTAGATTGTTTATTTTGCGGTTTGATTCTGAGGAGGGAGAAAATAGGCGGCCCGAAATCAAAGAAAAGAAGGAATTATAAAAATTTTCGAATTCTGAGAAAACTGAATTCAAAGTTTGACATTGATATTTTGTAGATTTATGACGTTACAACCGAGTGGTTAAAATATTTATTGACTCTAAAACAGGAGTTTATAATAATGTAAGAGATAACTATTTGACCGGACCTAAAAAAAAATCACTATGTCCCTAGACCTGCCCTAGTTATAGCTCAAACTGGTGATTCGGTTTTTATTGTTTTGCAAGCAATTTTAAAAAATTTGGCCAAAAATAGTAATTCTATCCCAATCTAAAAGTGTTCTGAACCTTTTTTGTTAAGAAAAGTTCAAAGAATTCATATATGCAATTAAAAAATTTATTGATGTAAAATTGTAAAAGTTATTAGCTCAAAAAACAAAACATGTTTAGTAACGAAAGGAAAAGTTCAACTTTAGGCCTACATAACAAGTAGTAAACATTTTTTGAAATTTTTTCGTAAGCGTAAAAAAGTTTTGTAATTTAGTTCTAAATAGAACTGTAAAAAAACATTTTATCAATTTCAAACGTCTTATTTTGAAAACACCAGTTTTTATGTTCCAAATACACGACTGCTAACAAAACTAGGCCTAGTTTGAAACGTAATTTATTAATATATGCTTTGCCCAAAAATGAAATATTATAATAAAGTGTAGAGGTTAAATCAAAGAAAAGAACGGTATACTTGCCTTTCCTTAGTTCACAAATTTTTTGAGTTATCTTTATTTGAATAACAAAATGACATCAATGTAATGAAACGTCCCCGGTCGATATTACTACAGGCAGGAAGGGACATTTGAATTACGTGGGAGCGACAAGCGAAGGACGTTCTCACCAGAATGCCCTAATTATGTACTTTCCACTGCTGTCTAGACAAACAAAAAACTGGTTATTTCTAGTTTACTTCCCACCATTAGAAAGATAACTATTCTCTACAAAATGGTGAAAAGAAATCAGTCAAAACATATGACACCGACTACCCAATATCTGTTGACAAATGGGCTGTTTCATTGGTTGAAAACTGTCCAATCGCAAGGGTTTGCAGAAATCTTCGTCATAAATCGTGTAAAATAGTGACATCTGATTGGAAGGCACTATTAGGAAGATAAAATATTGACGAATCCAATGGTAGCTTTATAATCTCGATGGAAATACTACTGTAGGTGGGCTTGAACGTTGAAGAAGTGGGACTTAACAGTACAATTGTATGCAAATTCACACGTTGAAACAGCTGTAACCCGATCTGCATATTTTAAAACGATGATTGCGTATGTAAATATTCGTTTTACAAAAACGTTTTAAATACAAAAATTTAAGTTTAATTGATTTCCTTTCCAACGGTGCCGGTTTTATTACGATTGGATGATTTTAAGTGTATTAAATAACCGAATATGTAAATTTATGCAAATCCTCGTAAAGGTTCGAAATGGCTGTATCTTGCGCCTGAGAGAACGTCACCTTGGGCAGTCTGCCACGGGGATGGTTACAACCAAGTCCAACTTTATGTGCCAAAATCTTGTGGGTGATAGAATTATAGGTTATTAGGTAACTCTGGTGCTAGCCCAGACTTGTTTGCAAAGCTCTCAGCTGACTATATGATAGTAAATGTAAGTAAAATTGTATTAAAACTGTTGTAAATTGTATTAAAATCACACTGTAAACTCCGAGCTTTAAATATTAACCCTAGAACCGGCAATGTTAACGAAAATGGATTTTTTGGCGTGTGCAAGAATTTATTCAAAAATTCGCCAAAAATAGTAAATTAACCCCAATCCAAAAGTGTTCCATAGCTTTTTTGTAGAGAAAGGTTCAAAGAATTTGTATATGCCAGTAAAAAAATTATAGATGTAAAATTTAGAAAGTTATTAGCTCAAGAAACAAAAAATGTTCAGTTACCAAAAATAAAAGTTCAACTTTAAGTCTTCATAAAAAGTAGTAAACATTTTTTGTAATTTTTTCCATAAATGTAAAAAAGTTTTGTAATTTAGTTCTAAATAGAACTGTATAAAAACATTTAACATTTTCAAATTTCTTATTTTGAAAACACGAGATTTTATGTTCTTACTACAAGTCTGCTATCAAAAGTAAGCCAAGTTAGAAACGTAATTTACTAATATATGCTGTGCCCAAAAATAAAATATTATAACAAAGTGTAGAGAATAAATCAAAGAACTGAACTGTATACTTGTAAATTATCTTTTCATAAAAGTGTTTGACTTAGAAGTATTTGAATAACAAAAGTTAGAAAAATATAGTAAACTCTCGTCTGTACAAGATGCGTGCGCATTCTCGTATGTCTGCCTATGTTGTAAAAGTCAGTTACGCTACAGATTTGAACGTTAGGTGAGACCGTATTAGCAGTTACTTTTCCACGGTCCTACACAATAAACTGTTCAAATATAGCACATTTGGTTTACAGGGGAAGTTAGCTTGAAGAATTATCTTTACAAAGATACCAAAATATCTATAAAAAACGATTGAGGTCATACAGATCTCACGTGAAATAAATAACGCTGTTTATTGGTTGGAAAACTGACCAATTGCAAGGGTCTAAAAAACCCCTTCTAACTTCAATACTATTGGTCCGATTTTTGATTGGATGAAAGTTTTGGATAGGGGAAATTGTGACGAATCCATCGATACATGGATTTAACTAAGACAACCTACTGGGCGGGTTTTAGAGATTGACAAAATTTGAGTAATTTTGTTATGTTTTGTATGAATTTTCGGGCGCCGATTGATTTGTAGAAAACTAATAAACTGCAATGATGATTACGTATGTAAATATACGTTTTAGAAAGAAATTGTAAATACAAAAAATAAAGTTTGAAACATTACCTTTCCAATGGTGTTTGTCTTTTTGAGATTGGAAGATTTTTAGTGGGTAAAATATTCAATACAATCACGCGTTACAAATTCGTGCGATCTGCCGGTTCTAGGGTTAATACTGTATGCTGTTTGATTGCAGGGTGAATCTAGAAGAGTACAACCAGAACCACCCAGCACTGCCCAAAGCTCAACACCTTGTAATGCCTATAAGCAACTCTTCCTTGCCTACAAAGTCTACTGTAATAGAACTACACGATGGACCCATAGGACTGCCATTTCCCATTACAAGAGATATCTGCCTGTACGTGTTCTCTGCTCTTACTTTAGCCACGGTGTTTGTTACTTTGTTTCGGTCGTATCTCTTCTGTTACATGTGCACGAGAGGGTCAATGAGGCTCCACGATCGCATGTTTACTTCTATAACGAGGGCTACGATGAGATTCTTCAACACCAATCCATCTGGTAAGTTAGGCGGTGGTCAGTTTTATTGTATACTTTTATAGTGAGATTAGTCAACTTATTTAACGAACTTTAAATCCTTATGTTTGAAAAAATCATAAAAAATATATTATTGCCTCGTCCAGGCAATTTTTTGCTATTGCTTGATTTAATTTGAAGGGTAAAAAGTAAAAACATACCATTTCATTACTTTGACGTAAGTAATCTAATTGTAAATGGTTTTACGTCTCTATTAAGAATAATATTACTCAAATTTAGCTGATAGCTTTCAGGAAGTTAGTGCAATTTATTTTTATTGTATTGGGAGAAGCTACCCTATTTTGATATATTTGTAGTGACCATATTCTCTAAACAATCCTGCTATTAAAATGTGTAAATTGTGAAATTTGTTGAGTTGTTTTTGAGCATAAAGAAAAAGTAATAGCGTGTAAATGATGGGGAAGGAATCGAACTGGTCAATAACAACGGTTGTATGACCAGTTCGATTCCTCCCCCATCCCTAACCTAACGGTATTTTGGCCTACCTGTACCCAACTGCTGTGTGTTGGATTTTTTCGTTCCTTCAGTCTTTAAGTTGCCTTCGATAATGCCGTAGCTGGCGAAACCTAGGTCGGCACGGCTCAATAAAGATTTGTGAAACAGTACAAAAAGTTTTCATTTATTTATTTATAATGGAATTTCACCAAGAACCAATGGTTGTTAGTATAAATGATTATTTAATTTTGAGGGTAGTTATCACATTTCATCCCTTTGACGTAAGTAATTGAATTACGAGTGGTTTTTTATATTGATTATGAAGAATATTACACAATTTTAGCTGTAGCTTGTAGGAAGTTAGTTCAATTTATATTTATTGTATAGGGGTAGCAACCCCTTAGCCTGTAGTAATTGTAATGTATAAACATTCCTGGCATTAATATGGATAAACTGTGAAATTTTACTGAAATCAGACAAATAGTTTTTGAGTCTATAGAGGACAAAGATGCGCAGAAACATTAATGTTTATATATAAAGATAGATAAATCATATCTTATATATTATATTTTTTTTCAAAATTAACTATAGAATATGATAATATTATTGGTTATTATTACTATTACTTAGGCACCAATCTGTATCCATCAAAT
Organism: Philaenus spumarius; assembly: GCA_018207615.1. Lineage (NCBI taxonomy): Eukaryota > Metazoa > Arthropoda > Insecta > Hemiptera > Aphrophoridae > Philaenus > Philaenus spumarius. The sequence goes on along the minus strand of JAGFPH010003889.1, from coordinate 17,762 downwards.
GTTATTCTTTGATAAATTCATTTTTTATTTCACAAAAAGATATTTTTCAATTTCACTTTCTGTAGCTTGATACAAATTAAATTTGAAAGAAAAGTCAAATTTCTGTTACATTAAGAAAAAAAATTCTTAAATTTTTAAAGTTGTTACAACAAAAAAAAAGTTGTTTCATAAAAACTAATATAATTTACCGTAGAATTACTGAACAGTCAGCTGGGAGTTTGAGTTTCTTTTTGACCTGTATTCAAACTAACTACATCCCAACTATAGATTATTTTACCATATATTTGTAGGATATAATCTAAAGAATCGATTTTTATAACTTTCATCGAGATATAGTTAGCAAAGGCGGAGCAAATCAACAGCTGAATAATTTTTCAGATCCGTTGGTAGACGTGCGAGGCATGGACAGCTTCTTTCTAGTAATAGTGTATTAGTATATACATAAAACCAAACATATGTGAGAACTCCCATTAGACTTTGAAAAAATTGAACATAGCAATTTTTTATTTTCACTAATATAAATATAAATATTTTTGTATGGAATAATTTTCTAATAATTTGTTATTGTTTTCAGGTCAGATTCTTAATAGATTTTCGAAAGACATGGGATCTATTGATGAAATTCTTCCAGGAGCCCTTATCGACTGTTTGCAAGTAAGTTTTATTACAGATTGACATTGGTTAATCAAATTTTATTTTTCTGAACCAACTAAAAATCGTTTTGCAGAATTTTAAATGTGTGTAATGTATGTGATTTTTAAATAAAAAATAATAACAATTCATACGTACAAGGATCGTCCAGAAAGTAAAGAACGTTTACGCACTGTGGCCCCACCACTTTGATCGCATGTCCGTCAATTAGCTACGTCCCCTGCTTCAGTGCGAGCCAAGTTTTGCTGTTGAACGGTCGTGCGCCATTTTCTTCTGTAACCATTCACAACGTCTATCGAGAATCCCCCCAAAATGTAAAGTGCGTAGTGTCGTTTGTTTTCACCGGCGTTTCACTTTAAGCATGTTACATGAATATTTCACAATCGCTCCTACATGAAATAGTGGCAGCACCTTGGTTACAAAAAAAATGTGTGCTCAGTGAGTGCTAAGAAATTTACTGATAAGAAGAAACGGATGGGAGCAAAGCTTACATTTTTGACCCAATATCACAGTGATGGTGACAAATTTCTTGATTACATTGTAACGGAAGATGAAACTTTCATACAAGACTCTGGAAAACAAGCGTCAGTCTATGGATGGCACCACTCAAACTCACCCACAAAACCCAGAAAATAAAAATAAATTTGAACACCAGAAAGTTGATGGCAACTATTTTTTGTGACTGAAAGGGTTTGCTTTATATAGAGTTTGTACCAGGAGGAGACACAATAAACTCAGAGGCCTGTTGTGCAACTCTCCGATCCATACATGAGACGTGGAGTGTGTTGGCAAAGGTGGTTTTGATTCATGACAATGCACAGCCTCATGCATCAGCAAGAACACAGCGAGAACTCATCACCTGAAGTGGGGAATGTACGGACATCCTTCTTACAGCCCTGACTTGGCACCAAGTGATTATGACTTATTCCCAAAACTAAAGCAATTAGGAGGTAAACTGTTCACAACCAATGAAGATCTCAAACAAGACGTGAACATTTTGGCTCAAATCTTTGGCAGTAGAGGAGTTCAACATTGGAATTTAAAAACTAGTGCAACGTTACAATAAGTGTCTTGACAGCTATGGCGACTTCATTGAAATGTGGAGTGTGGTATCGTGACTATGTAAATAAAGTTTTATGTTAGTATCTTTTGTTTTTATTTACTTATACCAAAACGTTCTGGACTTTCTGGGCGACCCTCGTATTTTAAAAGGGTTATGTAAAATAAATGTAAACATTACATATTTAGACATAATATATTTATGTGTAGCCTCCTGGATTGTTAATTCAATTAATATATTAGAAAGATTACCCTGTATTTCCGTCTGACAATCCAATGTTTTCTTCCTACTTAGGATGACTAGTTTCGACGGTTAAACCGTCATCGTCGGATCTTTAATCATCATGTTAAAAATTGTTTTATTTCCGCCATTCAGAGGCGTTGTCATCACTGGCATATAACTAATATTATAAATGTGATGTCTAAATGTATTAATTCATTTTATGAACACTAAAATATTAGTTATATGCCAGTGATGACGACGTCTCAGAACGGCAGAAATAAAACAATTTTTAACACGATGATCAAGGATCCGACGATGACGGTGTAACTGTCGAAACTAGTCATCCTAAGTAGGAAGAAAACATTGGATTGTCAGACGGAAATACAAGGTAATTAACCTTTCTAATACATTCATTACATATTTAGCTCCATAAAAAATAAAAAGGACAACTTAAGTTTATATAAAATACTTAAAAAATGTACATAATGTAATTGCACAAAAAGTTTACGTGTGGTTTTACATTTAACCGAGCCTAAGATAGGAGGGGTGTTCAATAAGTAAAAATCATGTTTTTACCTTAAAAAAATAAAAAATTCTAAAATGTACTTATGTCGAAGCGAGTTATTTTGCATAGATTATTAAAGGTGAATTTATTTTTCCTCAGATCGGCCTGACCATGCTGGGTATCATAATTGTCGTGGCATTTGTCAACTATTTATTGATAATACCAACCCTGGTAATTGCCATCCTCTTCTACTATCTGAGACGCTTCTACCTGTCCACATCACGGAGCATCAAGAGGCTTGAAGGAGTCAGTAAGCAAAGCATACTTTAAACATTATACACATATAAATAGCACTTTAGTCACAGATATTTGCTATCACATGACATTTCAAGAGTATGAATGTACTACTGTTATTAAGTGAAGTGGGTTGCTTGTCACTCATTAAGGCTCACGGGGCGAGAAGGAATCGAAGCGAGAGAGGCTCGAACTTGAAGGGATTCCCCAACGAGGCATTTTGCTGTCGAAGTGATAGAGGCTCTAAATGTGCAAACTGTTGAGAACGGGAAAAATTGAGCGTGACGCTTGAAACGATGAGTTGTGTCTTGTTGACCATAGAGATGTTTAATGTGAAATTTGTGGGAGAAGTTGAAAAACACCCTGTGTTATATAATCATACCCTCCAGGAATATTCTAGGAAGGAATATACAGATAAAGCATGGAATGAAAATACCAAGGAAGAAGGAAGTAAATTTGTCAACTAAGAATCTCATTGCATTGCATTTTTTCTCTAACCCTCCAAGTGGCATGGTTAAAGCTAAAATTGAAAAGCCTGTTTTTAGCGTTTTGCAAGCATATTTTAAAAAATTCACCAAAAATATTAAATGAACCCCAATCCAAAAGTATTCCATAGCTTTTTTGTAGAAGAAACTTAAAAGAATTCAAATATGCCACTAAAAATTAGTTTCTTTTGAAATTGTAAAAGTTATTAGCTTAGAAAGCAAAAATGATTAGTAACGGAAGGAAAAAAACAACTTTATGCCTACATAAAAAATAGTAAAACATTTTTGTAATTTTTTTCAAAATACACAAAAAAGTTTTATAATTTAGTTCTAAATAGAAATATGTAAAAATATATTTCAATTTCACAATTGTTTAGTTCAAAATAACACTTTGAATGTTTTTACTACATAACCTGCAAATCAGACTAAGTTCAAAGTGACTAGGCCTAACAATTTTTTACTTCAAACAATGTTTTTTTTATACCAAAAATTCGAGAATGAAATGTAGAATCGAATAGCATTCTACCCAGTTTCAAATAACTTTACATTTTGTAGTGAAAAATCAAAATATCAAAGTGGCAATTTAACCTAAAACCTTATTTCTAGGCTATGTTATTTCTTAACTTACCGTTTTATTAGAATACTGTTATAAGCCTAATTTCACTCAAACACAATCTACACTTATTTATTTATAACTTAAACACAATATAACACTATTTTATAAACTATAAACACTTTCAATTCACTAAAATATCAAGACGAATAAAACTTACGGTGAACGCTTTGAGATCAGAGTGTAAAATGCTTATTAGGTTATAGACCGCTTCATTTACATTATGTCTGTGCCAACTAAATTTCACCTCAATTATTTGAACTGAACATAGAATAAACGTTGGAATTTTCTCTTTAAAACAGTATATTAAACATCTTATGAATAAATCGATTTCTGATAGTAAAAATCGATTTACAAAATGCTTCCTTATTGGCCCAATCTTAGACCAATAACAAGCCTTTATTCTAAATTCTAGATCTCATAACCATAATCTAGTCACAGATGATTTAAAAATACCACTTGAAAGATAAAAGTCTAATGAATCCAATGCTGTGATGATCTTTGTGACAAATTGACAACTGTGAGGAGTTGCAGACCGTTGAAAATGGTGAAGTTTTACGTTCTTAACATGGCGATGTCGCACGGAAAACAGCTGTTTGACATTCTACAATTTTGAAACGATGATTACGTATGTAAATATATGTTTTACAAAAAAGTTTTAAATACAAAAATTAAAGTTTAATTCATTTTCTTTCCAACGGTGCCGGTTTTATTACGATTGGATAATTCTAAGTGAACTAATTAATCGAAAATGCAAATTCTCGCTAATTGTTGAAATAGCTGAATCTTGCGCCTGAGAGAACGTCACTTTGGGCAGTCTGCCACTGGGAGGGTTAATATAATTATACAGTAGTTGCATAGTTTTATTATACATAATCATTAAAAAAATTCGATCAAATTTTAATTATTGATGCCATTGATTATATAGAATATCGGGTGTTATTAAAACTATGGGTTATTTACTTTGGAGTTTATCTGGTGTCTTCTTTTCCTTTTTTCTTATTTTCTTTGTATCAATTCGGTATTAAAAGAAAATTTCTAACAGAAGAACGTTATAAATCTAGGCCATTCTATAGAATGCCAAACATTTTGCATCGCTCATTTGCAATTATTTTACTGCAACAAATAGCCGAAGTGATAGTTCCGTTCGATGCACCCGTATTCTATGAGTCCTTTTTTCATCTGCTCATTTTAAAAACTTTTGAAGACGAAAGTTGTGTACCTTCTTGGTTGAAGACTGCTAATTGACTGCCCCGTGAGCGGAGGACATATCGGATAAGACGCATGACGATCGTACAGCTATCGAGTCTCTCTCGCTTCCATTCTCTCTCGCCCCATGAGCGAAGGGCCTAATACTGTAACAGATTATTATTTATTATGAATTTACTTTATCAAAATATTTTATTAAAGCTTATTATCTTTCCGGTGTTGTGTTCGTTGGACTGAAGGGTACTCAGCATGTGAATTCAGTCTTGTGAAAAAATAACACATAAATTGCTTTAAAACGTTTATTGAAACAATTAATAAAAAGAAAAACATATACAAAAATATATAAATGTGTTATCTAAATATCAAGTGATTGTTTAAAGAGAACATATATATGAGATTATAAAAATACTTCTTACACACCGGCTGGTTTTTATAGAATTCGTTGTGCATACTTTCTCACCCCACTGTCTTTTGATTATATTATGTTATCGATGAATGCCCATCTTAATGCCTGAGGCCAAGTGAAGACAAGTAGATCTCGTATCCGTTAAATCTTTTTGTATGGAATTTTATTACTATAAGCACATCGATACCATTCTAATGTTTTGAACTTGGTACATACGTAATGTTAACTTTAATGGGCTTCTGTCCAAAACTTTGTTATAAGAGCAATTCGCTTTTGATCGTCTCGTTTCTGAGGTTGTACGTAGAACCAGCTTAATTGCTATCTTCTTCCTCACTGGAATTTAATTGGCAGAAGTTGCATTCTATGACTGCTTGATAACGTAAGCAACACAATTTAGTATGTTGTTTATTTAGTTCTATGGTCATATAATGTCACTGTTGTTCAATAGGCACTATTCACTATTAGTCTATGGCAATTATCATTTTCTTTTTCTGATTTGTTCCTCCCACTATGATCTGAATGACTAATTGATATTTTTTGTATTAAGCTTCCTTTTTTTTAAATTAAGAAAGAAAACCTATAGGTTTGATTGGAATTCATATATCTTGCAATTCTTATATTTTATATTCCAGTGGTTTAGTGGTAGAATGACACTATCTTGATAATTAACAAACAACTACAATACCTAACTGACTTTACATTAAATAACAACCCTAACTGACTATATATGAAATAACACCATCTACTGATTCTATAATTACCATTAATTATATCCCAAGACGAAACACTCACAATAGCTATGTCACATAATGCTAATAGGCTTCTACTTTGACAATGACCAAAACACAGTTCTTTAAATATGAATATTAGACAGTCTGTTTGCCTACCTTCTACCAGTACTCCCCAAGTATGTCTCAGCTGGATCTGCCAAACACTAGAGGCTTCGGCCTACACCGTATATATCTGCCGAACACTAGAGGCTTCGGCCTACACCGTATATATCTGCCGAACACTAGAGGCTTCAGCCTACACCGTATATATCTGCCGAACACTAGAGGCTTCGGCCTACACTGTATATCTTTCCCAAAACACTGCCCTGTTCAATCAACAAGGCTCCCGGCCGTCTTCCAAAACTATCTGGCCCCGAATCTAGGTCAGTAGGACTCTTTTATAGTGTACCGAGTTGACATAACTAGGTCTCTAAAGTATGCCTAGCTTCTGTCAGCACTTACACAATATTTGACAGTCTTACCCAACCATATTCTTGACCATATTCTGTGTTCTCGCCTTGGGACTTATAAATCTTAAACTACTCTTTATTACATATGATTATTAAATAATTCCTAGAATTACACTATTAACCCTAACAGCATATTCCTTTAATCAAATTGAGGACATTACAATACTGTGGTTGGCAGAATGTTTTGGAGTTGAGTACACACACTCTACTTTATGGCGAATGCACGCCGCAACAAATGAAGTGGATCGCCCGTAAGAACTGAACAATTCCTTTTCTGAAATTTTCAAATCAGTCTCTACTTTATTGGTTATGTATGACTTTATGTATGGCTGCAATAATTTTTAGATCAGTCTGCTTAGGAATTTATAAACCTAATTCACTCAGTCCATTTGCGTGACCTTGATTTTATCTCTATTAAACTTAAAATTAAATTTCATACGAAATTCGAGTCAATGTAGTTTGCTGTCAGTACATTGAACCAATTAATTAAGGTTAACTAAAATTGTGTACAACCGACTTCTCTATATCCATTATCTTTAATAAGCATTATTTAATTAATTCTTCGTAATAGGCCCAACGCAACAAGCAGAAAACTAATAAAAGTTTTTTTAAAACCCATATAATTGCACACCTACTGACAGTATGCAGGCATCACTTGAGTCGTGGAATGCAACACTCTCGACTGCAGCTTTGATTATAAGGGAACTTTTACTGCTAGAACAGCAGAGAAGATGGTCCCAAATTGTTTAAGGGAAAATAAGGTGCAACGCCAAGGCCCTTCTCTCGAAGTAATGCCTAACAGTGGACCCGAAGGAATTAAAGCCCTGAGGATAGGGGGACGTTTTTATGGGTATGCTGGAAAAGGTACACTATCAGGAACATTTCCTGCTGCCCTTAAAAAGTTTTTTCCTTCCCTCAAAAAAAAAAAAAAAAAAAAAAAGCACCTAACAAGTTTAAAAAACCTAGATTGACACACATATCCAAAAACAATAGTTTAAATATAAATATATACACATTCAAAATATAAATTACACTCTAGGAATCCATTAATTTTAACAAAATATACATCTACATCATTTGTATTGTATGAATGAATACACTACTATAAATTATTTACGTGACAGGTTTTGAGTATTATTATTTAACTTTATCACATGAAAACATGTGAGCCGCACCTCACATATTTCTAAATTGAATCAAATGATCCCAAAGTGTTGTGAAGTGTACTATATGTTAACTAGTAAATCCCCGTGAAAAATCACAGGCGGATTAATTAGATACACATCAGAAAATACATCATTTATACAAAATACTATTTAAACAACACACTTTATCTAGGCCTACCTAACTATGCAGACGGTAATTTCTAACTCTGTAAATGTGTACAATTATAAGGACTATAAAAGTGTAGGAATATTTGTTAAGATTTTGTGTTTATGTATATTATTATATATATTTAAAGAAAGATAAAAATATTATCTTTTCTTTTATTTCATATTGATGGATCAAATTCAGTTGATTGTGAACGTAATGTGTATATGTTTTCATTTATCAAATTGACGCTGTAACACTAACGTCCATGTCACAGAGAAAATATAGAATAAGAAATAATCAGCTGTTTCCTATAGTGACTAAAGACACAGAGGTTTGGTCTAAATGAATAAATGACGCAATACTTAAATAATATTAACCATTTTAATTTTTATATATACATTTCTAAATGACTCAAAATAATTACAGTAAAATCATTTTTTCTTATAAATAAATAAAAAA
>JAGFPH010003888.1:88999-129480 GCA_018207615.1 Philaenus spumarius | reverse complement strand
TTTTATATGTAAAGACTGTTTTTTTTCTTTTACTTATACACACGCTTAAAACTCACATGTCTTATGTTCCTCATTAGAGTTCTTATTAAAAAAAACTGTTCGATTGTGTTTTAGTTGTACTAAATAAAAGCATCTTGTACAGGAGCTGAAACCTTGGGAAATGTGATGTCATTTGTGTTTCTAAACCTTCTGTCAAGAGTTGTATAGTAGTAAATGCCTTTCATTATAATATGTAAGTATTTACTTTTAGTTATACAAAGTAAATATTTTTTTCTTCGTAGAAAATTCGCTTAGTTAGTGCATTTCCATAGGAAAGATGAGCTATTTGTTGGGAGTGGTCAATGAGCTAGAATTATGATCAATAGAAAGTTTTTGGTGTGTCGTAAATATATATATATATATATATATATGTATTCGCACTTTAACAGCCATGATTTACATCCATGTAAACGTTGGTTTTTTAAGTCAATCAAACGAGTTGGTTAGCCAAAAACATCCAACAACCAAAAGCACGTTTTTTGACCGGAAATAAATTTTTTTTTAGATATTTTGTACTAGAATGAAAGTTGGCTTTGTAGGCCAAACAGGCCGTAGTTTTAAATGTAGGTTAAGTGAACACAAAAGAAGTTGGCGGTTGGATCATAATGACTCTAGTTTTTCCAATCATTTAAAAACTCATTTAGTGACAGTTTTTTTCTTCTTCAATAATGTTAATTTAAAGATTCTCCGTGTCAATGAAAAAAGTAGGAAATTAAATTCTTTGGAAATGTTAGAAATTAAGAGATTATTTTGTAAAGACTCTAACCTGTACTAAATGATCAGGTATAATTCAATTCAAACTCACCCTTGCTTAAACCATTGCCTTCCCTATAAACTCCCACCACACCCTTCTTTCCCTTTACTATTGTGTGTTAAGCTGCATTCCTAACAAAAGTTTACTAAATAAGCGACATGAAATATATACAATAACTAGAGCCCGGATGTTTGGCAAAATGCCTTAATTTTGCCTTTTTAAGCTCTTTCAGCCTATTTGAATTATAAAAGCCTATTTTTGCCTTTTGCCAGTAAATTGAATAATGTTTGTACAGTAAAACATGTCCAGAGTGGAACGGGAATAAGTCGGAAACTTGTTCTATGAAACCAAATTCTCTGATAGATGTATATTTCTTACGAATTAGGAGTGTTTATAGTTGTGGACAGCGTAACTCTGAACCAGGATCGCTTCACATCCGCTATACATCCGTTAGACGCTAGCCTTTTCCTGGTTCAGAGTTACGCTGTCCACAACTATAGTAACCGCAGAAAAGGGAGAGAGGGAGACAGAGAGAGAATGAACTGTTTCCAATTTTTAAGAAAAAAGGTTCCTTCTATTGTTGTCATTGTAGTCGTATCGGTTGAAACTATGCTGTAGGCATGTAAGCCTGCAGTATGGTAGGGACGGAATCAAGCTTTGTTTGTTTAGCCTACTCCCACCAATAACTTAACTGTGCGTATGTACTGCCAGTTCTTTCTGGCAGAAGACAAAGTCTAACAACAGACTACTTAAAGAAATACCTTGTGGTAATGCAACCAGTAAAATGTAAGTTATCTGAATTATTTGTTTATTAGTTGCTCAAATATATTATGCCTTTTTTTTGAATTTACAGTGCCTTTTTTGTGTTTCCTTCTGCCTTTTTTGCCTGCCTATTTTAAGTGTTATTAATGCCTAAACTCCGTTTGGGATGCTGGTCCCATATTGGACGCCTCCCCAGGTGGCGGATAGGGGAACGCCTCTCAGAGATGAGTGGTACCGGGGAAATCAAATACCCGGGGCGGACCAAAAACCAAATAAGGGAAGGTACCCTGAAAAATAAACCAAAAATGGAAAGTCAGAAGGAGGAAAACGTTACGGTGCAGGGCGTCAGATCCCCAGTACCGGCGACTGTCAGGGGTGAGAAAGCAGGCCCCGGGTCATCGTCAGCAAGCGACCGCAATGCCTCAGAATTAGCCCACTTGCTTCCTGTGGCGGATAATGTAAACCCTTTCTCAAGGAGTGAAATAGTTCAGAGGTCACCACCATCTGGCACTTCAGAGGAAAACCGGAAGCAACCCATGACATCCACCTCAAGGCTAACAAGATCTCCTCCACCGGATGTCAGCTTTAATAAGAAGAAACTAGTCCAGCAAGTACTACATCCTGGAATCTTTAACAGATCACGGTCATCTTCTCTTGGGGATTTATCACCTATCAACAGTATAACTAATTTGAACATTCAAGCACCTCCTAGAGTTGAGACAGAGTCAGTGGAAGTGGATCTGGAGAATTCTCTACCACCCCCCGGCTCTCAGGTGGTTCCTCCTCCTCATTGGCAGCATGTTTCTGTATCTCATCGTCACAAAAGGAGGAGAGGTGGAGATTCACCTTTACAGAGTAACGGAATCTACTTGAATAATAGGTTTAGTAAATTGCTTTTGGATCCACCAGACACAGTTGAACATAAAGATCCTGGGTCAAATCGGATAAATAACCCCCACCAATGAACTAATAAAACTAATAGAAACTGTCAGTGATAGAAATCAATTTAAGTTTAGGGTTGTCAATAAAAATCTACTACGTGTTCTCGTTAACACAGCAGAGGATTATAAATTGATCATGGATCTAATCAGAAAAAAGGGTTTAATCGGGCACACCTTCTCAAGAAAAAATACCAAGTGTTACAGGATTGTTGTGAAAAATCTCCACTACTCCACCCCACACAGCGCCATTGTTGAGGAGATAGAAGCTACAGGCAACACTGTCAGAGGAGAAATTATAAATGCTCGGTATGGACCGGATAAAAAGCCAACAAACACATTCTTTGTTAACATTGAGTCTAGGGTCAATAACAAGGCTGTGAAAGATATAAAGTACATATTTCATAAGCAAGTTAGAATAGAAGACTCACGGAAATCGAACTTCATTGTCATCGCTGTCAGCAATACGGTCATTCAAAGAACTATTGTACGAGGCCCTACAGGTGTGTTAAATGTGGAGAGGGCCATAAAACTTCTGAGTGTGGGAAAAAGGATCGAAGTTCTCCTGCTAAGTGTGCACCATGCTTATGTGATCATCCAGCAAATTACAAGGGTTGTCAGGTATACAAAGATATATTATCAAGGAAAACTAAGAAACCTATTGTAAGAGCCCCGAAACAAACTATTGCTACTCCACTTGGCTCAGCTGACCCTAGCTCCCAGATGTGCTCTGGAGCATCCAAGCAACCGGGAAGTCCTAGCGCAACGTATGCTCAAGCTACATGTTGTGCATCATCAGGGGAGAATCCTAGACCTGGTACAGACCATCAATCTAGTGGTGCGATGGAGAAAATTTTACTAATGCAAAGTGATAAGATCGAGCTTTTAATTCAACAAATAAGTATCCTTTTAGGACTTATTACTAACCTAGTTAACAAAATGGACAAATGACCTCAGTGCGAATTGCTGCGTGGAACATCAATGGCTTGTCTCCGAATAGGCTTGAATTAGTGTCCTTCATCAATAATAACAAACTGAATGTCGTACTGATCTCTGAGTCACATGTTACAACACAGAGTTGTATTAAAATTCCTGGATATTGTACATACCTCACTCCTCATCCGGATGGAAGAGCTCATGCCGGTTCAGCCATTGTGATCAAACAAGCTCTGAAGCATTGTTTACTAGAACCATTTTCAACTAATTATCTTCAGGCTACTACGGTTGGGGTGCAGGATCGTGCTGGTGCTGTTACTCTTTCGGCTTGCTATTGTCCTCCTAAACACATAAGTAAGGATATGTTTACTGGTTACTTTAAAACTCTTGGCGACCGTTTTATAGCTGGTGGTGATTGGAATGCAAAACATTCCTACTGGGGTTCACGAACTACTGTAACTCGCGGACCTGAGCTAAAGCTGAGTATTGAGAGTAACCATCTGCTTCCATTATCAACAGGAGAGCCTTCATACTGGCCTAGGGATTCGCATAAAATTCCAGATTTACTAGCTTTCTTTATAACAAAGAATATCTCTCACTTGTATACATCCATTGAATCTAGCTTCGATGGGTCGTCTGACCATTCGCCTATTATTCTTACTGTTGGTACAAGGATTCCAACTCGAAATAGTGAATATGAGTCTCTCTCCAACTGTAGAACTGATTGGGATTCCTTCAGGGACAGTCTGGATGGAGCTGTGAATCTCAGTGTTCCCTTAAATGGTGCTGATGACATTGACCAGGCTTGCGTATACATTACCAATCTTATCCAAGTCGCAGCGTGGACTAATTCCCCTGAGTTAAAGAACAGGCAACCTGGGGTAATGGTTTCCTCAATTATTAGGGATAAAATCAAAGAAAAACGTAGATTACGAAGACTTTGGCAGCAATCTCACCACCCGCTTGACAAAAAGCTACTAAATCGTGCATCTAAAGACCTAAAACAGTTGCTTGTTGAATCAGCTAACGCAACTCTCAAGGATAAGCTGGAACATATGTCACCCTCAGCCCATGGTGAATACTCATTCTGGAGGGCTACAAAAAATTACAAGAAGCCTCAGAAATCTTTTCCTCCTGTCAGAGCAGGAACTTCTTGGGCACGTACTGACTCTGAGAAGGCCGAAGCTTTTGCTGTTCACCTCTCTTCAGTCTTTAGACCCAATGATTCAATTGACGATATAGATCCTGAAATTGCTAATGTCTTAGGTCAAGACCTCCAACTGTGCCTACCAATAAAGCCCATTACACTCAAAGAACTTCGTAGAACAGTAGCTGCACTGGAGGATAATAAGGCCCCGGGTTTTGACCTGATTTCCCTGAAAGTGCTAAAAGAACTTCCTGGGAAGTGCTTTGTGTTCTTGTTACGTCTCTTTAATTCAATAGAGATGGCTTTCCTACTTTCCGTCTATATGGAAGGTTTCACAGATAGTCATGATTCACAAACTTGGAAAATCACCCAGTGATACCAGTTCATATCGCCCCATTAGCCTCACCCCTGTGCTGTCGAAAGTGTGGGAAAGATTATTTTTGCCAAGAATCATGCAGAGTCTTGAGGAGTCTCATTTAGTTCCGCACCATCAGTTTGGATTTCGTAGTCACCATTCTACTGTCGAGCAGGCTCACAGGGGTTACCGTACTATAAGACAGGCCTTAGAGAAGAGGGAGTACTGCTCAGCGGCATTTTTGGATGTTCAGCAGGCGTTCGACAGGGTCTGGCACGAGGGTCTGCTGTGCAAGATCAAGAAATTTTTGCCCCACTCGATGTTCCTGGTATTAGACTCTTACCTGTCCGGGAGAGTCCTTCAGGTTAAGCATGGTGAGGCGAGGTCTGCCCTCTATATAACTGCTATGCAGGTGTTCCGCAGGGCTCGGTACTGGGCCCTGTGTTGTACAATATATTCACATGTGATATGCCACTGTTACCAGGCATTACTGTTGCCACGTTTGCAGATGATACTGCTTTCCTCTCGTGTAATAATAGTTCAGACGAAGCTAGCAGCAGATTGCAGCGACAATTGGACATTACAAATGCCTGGATAGTTAAGTGGCATATAAAAGCCAGTGCATCCAAATCACATCACGTTACCTTTGCTCTACGTAAAGGGATATGTGCCCCAGCTAAGTTGGGGAATGATATTTTGCCTCAGTCCGAATGCGTTAAGTATCTTGGATTCTACTTTGATCGTTGTTTGACTTGGAAAAATCACGTCAGGAACAAGAGAGATGTGGTCAACAATCGTTTTAGAAACCTACTTTGGCTCCTAGGTAGAAAATCTGGTCTCTTAACAACAAACGTTTAGTCTATTGTTTAATCCTCAAACCTATTTGGACCTATGGCGTCGAACTTTGGGGCACTGCAAGCAAGTCCACTATACAATGCATGCACAGGGCCCAAAATAACATTCTACGAGTTATTTTGAATCCTCTATGGTATACTCGCATCTCTGAGATCCATGACTATCTGGACATGCCAACGATCCAAGAGGAAATTGTTCGTCGAAGTAGGGATCACATGAATCGCCTTTCGGGACATCCTAACCCTCTTGCCAGGCTGTTGTTAACTCCATGTTCCGTCAGAAGACTGAATCGGAAGGACATGCTGTCTGACTAGGAAGAAATGCGGGGCGGTGGCTCCACTATCTTCATAACACCATTTTTACTGTATCTAATCTAATTATAGTCTGTTGACTGATTGTAGATTAAAATAAGAAAAGTACACATATCGTAGGCCTATATACAACTATTTTTGTACTTGTATATAGCACATAGCAAATTTTAGATACACATAATATTTTAAGCAAAAACTTCACAAAATGCCCCTTATTTAGTCAATAGGCTTTATCAGAAATTTAAATCCTCAGTAAAAGACTCTAAACCTAAACACATTTTATGTATATCAAGAAATGACTTTTCTTATACAGAAACAATTATTAGACACAAGCAAGTTTATTACGAGAACACAACGCGCAACACAGACACTTGTTAGTGACTATTCTAACAACACTCAAAAGTAACAAAACTAAACAACATCACCATGTCAACGTCAAAGCGACCAGCCACTTTTTGACAAGGTTCGCGAGAGGTAGCATGTACCGGGTAAATCGCCATACGGCCAGTGTATAGGTACCTACAACATAGGCTATTGTAAGTTTGGTATTTTCCTCTGCCGGGGCACCTTTCGACCTTATAATTGTGACGGCGTTTTTCAGTGTACAACCATAGATGGACTGAGGGATATTTTGGCGACTCACGGTCTTGGGTGGTGCATTAACTCTCCCACCAGGGTGATGGGGGTCCTCTGCAACAGCAATTGACAATGTTATATCCAATATAGCTTCAGAAAATTTATCGGTAAAAATTATCCCGTCGGGGATTTCTGACCATTATGCACAGGCGATTGATGTTTTTGATTTCTCACCCATTCCTACGAATAATGTTTTTAGGAGGGTTAGGGATTGTTCCCCAGAGAATATGAATCTTTTAAAATACCTATTGAAAAATGAAAATTGGGAGTGTCTCAATTCTTCCGTTGGCCTGGATAAAAAGTTTGATTACTTTTTTGAGTCTTTTATTTTTTCTCTGAATGTAGCTTGCCCTTTGAAACAAATAAAAATAGGAAATAAACAGACCAAAAATTCTAATTGGTTAACAAGGGGTATCCTTGTTTCTAGGGATAAGTTAAAGTTTTATTATGAGGTTTATAAGACCACTAATAACCATCATTTTAAACAGTTCTATAGAAGGTATAAACAGATTTACAAACGTGTAATAACTGCAGCAAAATCGTACGAATTGTCTAAAAAAATTAGCAATTCTGACAATATTAGCAAAACTTCTTGGGAGATTATAAATACTTTTCGTAATAAAAATTACAATAGCAGTGATATTAAGTTAAATATCGATGGTGTACGGTATACTGAGTCATCTTGCATAGCCAACGTTTTTAATGATTTCTTCAGTCAAAGTATGACTCAACATAACTCTTACAACTCTGTGTCAGGCTATGGAACGTGTGGGAGGTCATCTATGTTTCTTTCGCCTGTGTGTGTTGAGGATGTCATTGAGGTGATTAGGAAAATGAAAAATAAAAGAACAACTGATATTGATGACGTTTCACCTTGGATCATTAAACAGTGTTCTGAAGAGTTGATCAGACCTCTTCAGGTTTTAATTAATTCTTCGTTTTCTGAAGGGAAATTTCCATCCAGACTGAAATCTGCTAAGGTCCTTCCATTGTTTAAAAAGGGCAATAAAGATGATATTAACAATTTCAGACCTATTTCTTTACTGCCAGTATTCAGTAAAATTTTTGAAAAACTTTTCTTAAAGCAACTACTTGAATTTTTAAACAAATGTAATATCCTTTATAGTGGCCAGTATGGCTTTCAAAAAGGTAAATCGACAATAAATGCTATAGTCGAGTTAATGGACTTTTTAGTGGAGGGTCTTGAGAGGAAAAATAAAGTAATGAGTATTTTTCTAGACCTATCCAAAGCATTTGATTGTGTCGATTTCAGTTTGTTGCTTAATAAATGTGAAAGGCTTGGTATTAGAGGTATACCACTAATGTGGTTAAACTCATTTATTAATAACAGAACACAACGTATTAATGTTGCAGGAAGGCTGTCTAATCAGACCAAACTGAGATATGGTGTCCCTCAAGGATCAGTTCTCGGTCGGGTGTTGTTTTTAATTTACATTAATGATTTGTCATCATCTATACATGTGGATAGCCTAATTCAGTTTGCCGATGACACAACTTTGAGCATGAAAGCAAACTCAGTTAAAAATTTGGAACTTGAGGCTTTTTTACAAGTCAATGCAACAGGTCAATACTTTGAAGAGAATAATTTGGCAGTAAATCCAGCCAAGACAAAGTATATGTATTTTAATAATAAACAAAGCCAAAATCAGACACCAAGTGTCATATTGGGTGACAATTTGCTTGAAGAAGTGAATTCAGTCAAGTTCTTGGGTCTTATTATAGATAATAAGTTATCCTGGAATGACCAAATTAGCGGTATTAGTGCAAAGATTAGTTCTGGTATTTTTGCACTAAGAAATTTAAAATTGTATTGTGATTTGTCTATTCTATTAACTGCTTATTATGGGCTTATATATCCACATCTGAACTATGGAATTCTCCTGTGGAGAAACTCATCAGTTCAGAATATGCATAGACTTTTTGTCCTGCAAAAGAATGCCATTCGGCTAATAGCAGGACTGAAGCAAACAGAAACTTGTAAAAATGCTTTTGGGAGGATTGGAGTGCTTACACTTCCATGTATATACATACTTGAAGTGTTGCTGTATTTTAAATTTAAGTGTGATCATGTCCAGAATATGGACATACATGACTACAGCACCAGACAAGCTTGTAATTATCGTGCTAGACAGCACAGGTTAAATGTGTACAGTAAACTTCCTTCACAAGCAGGAAGCTTGATGAATAAGCTCCCCCAAAGTATTAAAAGTTTACAAAATTATACATCTTTTAAAAACAGCCTTAGACAACTTTTGTTGTCTGGATCTTTTTACTCTGTGGAGGAGTTTCTGCACTGACTCTCTGTTTTGTGATTGGGTGTGATTTCCTGCTTGGTCATTTATATAATTTGTTTCTGTGTTTGTATATTTGTTTTTGAATATTTTGTAAAGTTTAATTTATTAACGTTTATTATATCTTCATTGTTTTAAATATGTTATTGGTATGTGGTTGTAATTTGTAATTTTATTAATTTTAAAACCAAAAAATGACTTGATCATACAAATTGTAACTTTGTCAACGGCTATAATAAATGAAATGAAATGTATTCCGTGTTGTGCTCTCATTTGGGATACTTATTTTAATTAATAAATCGTGAAATTAAATGAGTTACCCTACTCAATATGTATTAACCATCATGTTTTGTCTTATTTTGATTAAAATAATCTCATCAATATGTTATAAAATGTTTCATGCAGAAAAAGTTAATAATATAAAAGTTTAAGCATCGCTAGTTTTTAAACTTTTCGGCCGCCTCGACTCTGAATCATCGGTCTCTTATTTGTAGTCATTCTCAGAGCTCGCCGAACATCCAAAGGCGTGCCGCGAGGCTGGCAAAAGAGTGTCTGGTGCTCCCAAGTTGTTCCATTTCGATTCCTAGTTGAGAGACTTTACTGTAATTGGCTCGCATAGTCGCAACGCACTGTAGTGTGGGGCATCTTGTGGTTTTTTGATTGACACAATAAAGTCACTTAAGCTGGTCGTCCACAGGTCGGTAGAGTGGCGCGGAAAACTACCGACCTCGAACAAAATTTATTTACGACGAAATAATAACTTAGTTTAGAATCATATTACTTAAAAACTAAACGAGCTAGAACAACCTAATATAGTTTATTTGTTAGAAAAAACATTTGGCATTAAATTGATAACTTAATTTTTTAAATTGAAAAATTAGAAGATTACCTAATTTTTCCAAGAAAAAGAAAAATTTATTTAAATTCTAACAAAAATGCTTCATCCACTAGGGGTTTAGCGCGGCACAGCGCTGTTTTCGAATAAATGAAAACTGTTGGAGACCTAGTGGACGAGGCCTGGTTAGGAATTTGTTGGGTTCAGATAACTTCGACTGTACTCGGCAACATTCGTACCTAGCAAACTATCATATTGGCAGCTGATCTACAACAGAACATAGTCTTTCTGCACGTGTTGCAATTCAAAGGTGAATCTATTGTGTAGATTCATTACTAACAAAAAATTAAAAATTATTTGTCTCTCTTCCTTACAATTTTACCTACTTGCATACAATATTTATACAAAAAAGTATTTAACCTTGTAGAAAAAACTATGGCAAATATAAATAAGTATGGTTTGTTTCATACAAAATGTAGAAAATGTTATAATTGTGTTGACAAATTTGTATTTTTAGGATAAATGAAAACTTTTTGTGATAAAGTTATAGATTATTAGTTGAATTAATACAACAGTGCAACCATTCTGTTGTTCATTTAAAAAACGTAATGTCTCAAGTTCATGTATGTTAATTAAAACCCTTAAACTGTCCATGCTATCTTTTTGCAATGCCAAGTCATTTTGTTGCGTGTGCAAGCATATTTTCAAAAATTCACCAAATATAGTAATTACAAACCAATTCAAAAGTGTTCCATAGCTTCTTTGTAGAGAAAGATTCAAAGGATTCATATATGCTAGTAAAAATTGATTGATGTAAAATTTACAAAGTTATTAACTAAAGAAACAAAATATTTTCAGTAACGGAAATAAAAAGTTGAACTTTAGGCCTACACCAAAAAGTAGTAAAAATTGTTTGTTATTTTTTTTCAAAATTAAAAAAAAGTTTATTAATTTAGTTCTGAATAGAACTGTATAAAAATATATATCAATTTCAAATTTATTATTTTGAAAACACCAGTTTTTATGTTTCTACTACAAGACTGCTAATACAAATTGAGGAATACGTGCTTTGCCCAAAATTTAAATATTATTATAACAAAGTGCAGAGAATAGTTTTATCTTTGAATACTGTCAAACCATGACTGAATATTAGGTGATCAAAATGGGGAGAAAGCTAATGCGCTGCGTCTAAGTGGACGAGGCTCTCCAGCACGGCGCCGCGCCTCTCTACCGACCTAGTGGACGACCAGCTTTACACCACACACTACTGCAAACGTTTAAAATGGAAGCAGATAACATCACTTTGAGAGATTAGTTCTCTCGCCAAAACAAAGCGGTTGGCTGAAGTAAAATTTTTAACCGAGTGTTGAATGAGTGTGACTGAGGGAGTGGATGGTCCAGTGCAACGTTAAAACAAAATGAAACAAAATAATAAAAAGCAGTACCGGAACGGCGTTCCGTCACCAGTAAACCCCTGAAGACCAACGTTAATAATTAGTAATTTTAAATGAGAATTTTATATCTAAAAAAATATTTATTATTTTTTTAATGAAAGAAACACAAACACACAACTTACATTCTGAAGAAGTACACTGAAGTTGAATATTCCTTCAAGTTTTTTGGATATTCTTTGTTTATAATAGGAACTTGCCGTCACCAATAGTCATAGGTATGGCGAAAAGCATAATTTGTGATTCTTTGTTTATTCAAAGTTGGAATTAGGAGTTTTTTAAATGATATTTATAAGTAAAAAATCTTAGCTGTAGATTATCTTGCATGTACTATTCGAAGGTATTAAAACAACTAAGTCTTGTATGCAGTTATAAGTTTTAAAAAAAAGAAAAAAACTAATTATTTGTGTTAGAAGCTAAAATTATTAAGTGCAAGCTTGTATATATTTCAGTATGCCCACTTTAAATGGATCATTTATGCCAATTCGAACAACAAAACAAAAAAAACAATAAGCTTTAGAATAACTTATGTCAGTTCATACTAAAAACAATAATAATAATAATGAGTGAAAATAAGCTTGACTGTGCATTTTCAATAAGAATCTTTAGTACCCATCCTATCAGCCAAAAGCTGGTACATAAAAGTAATCATATCAAAGTTCAGCTTTATGACTTTTATAATATGGATACCCGGTACATTATTGAATTGTTATTATTAAAATGTAATATATTATTATCCGAATGTAAGTCATATTTCATTAATTAAAACGGACAATAAATTTTCTTGACCTTCAAGACATCTGATTGGTTTGATTGTAAACACCATTGATCATCTGAGTCAATATGAATTTTGTCTGTTGAAAATTCAGATTTAGGAAAATCTACTTGAGCTAAAGCATTATCTTTTTTCATAAAGACTTTGTGATCATAGTTTGTATATTTTTGTTACAAATTTCACCTTTTTTTAAAATATAATAATTATATCTGTATTATTTGTTTTATAATGAAAATAAGATGCACATGTTATTGCCAAATTTTGAGTGCTAATCTAGTTAAATTTAAAACGTGTCTTTTAGCCATAAAATAATACCATTATAATTGTTTCTTATTCCATTTTATTGGATACGTTGCAAACTGAATGCATCAATTGCACACCACAACTAGGTGAATTCATTAGTTTTAATGTCCCATTGTTTATTTCACCTCCAGTTGTTATACTGTAATGTTCTGGAAACAAAACATCCGACAGAATTTTAAAATTATTATTATCCAAAGAAATATTTGCTGATGATAAATGTCCAAAATAATTTAAATATTTTAGAGAGGATGACACGTAGTTTGCAGTACAGTTTCCTATATTAGGTACAGAATCAATTGTGCACAATTTCATTTGTACGGAAAAAAAACAGTTAGAAATATGTCCACTAGGTTGTATTCAAGTCCTAATACATTAACTAAGCGAGCACAACAGTGGAATAAATAAAACTCATCAATACCTGATAATGGTTTGTTTAAACGGTTTTTTATTGTTACAAATACACAAGTTAATTACCACATTCTAAACTATGGTACAGTTTTCTGTATACATAATAACACATGTTTTAAACTTGTGTGTTAACCGCTACTCTGTTAACTCTAAATGAGATTTTGTAAAATGACCCTGACAGTGCTCTTTTAAAAAGCATGGAGGATTTCTATTTTGTGTTTGATTTTCTTTAACTCAGAAGAGTTCTCACTAAATGAGACAGACTCTCTAAGCTCCTAGAGTCCTACAAAGTTGTAAAATCAGTGAAGAATGACACACTTGAAGTTCTACGATCATTTAGAACTGAAGAATTTGTCACTCGGTAGAACGATCACTGTAGACAAGCATTGTGAATCTAGTTTACCAAGACAAGGAATTATTTCAGCAAAAATTGGTACCATTAGAAACAGTGCAGCAGTATTACCAATCGACAATACTGTTTCCTCTTATTGATATACTGGTTTAAGAAATAGAAGTCGGGCTTGAAGAATATAACTTGGATACCCACAACCATTTGAGAAGTTCACTGAGTAACGAGTAAACATTACATTTGTTTGTAAATATTACACTTTGGACAATTACATGTCTGAGATGCAGTGTTTCTACACAATGGAGCTGCTCTTGTTGTGGACAAGTGTTTTAATAATGTGATCCCTCCCACTTTTGAACTGTTTCAGATGTTTTTCAGAAAACAGATGATACCTGGAGAACCAACGCAGCTACCGAAGATCCAAAGTCTATTTTGTTAGTTTGGGAACAACCTGAAGAAGATAAAAAGTTTAAAATTAAATAAATTCCAGGAAAACAAATTTCAAAATTTAACAAAAACTTTCGGAATGGGATAGCTTGGTAAATAATGGGAGTACGACTACAATTCAAAGAGTTACGTGAGCAGAAGGTCGTCACAAACAATATGAGACCATCAAATCCAAATTTGGGCAAAGGAGGAAATAGTTACGGCGGTTTTGGAAATTCAAGGCATAAACATTGGAGTTTCATGGAGTGACAAGAATTGGCTAAACAAAACATACCAGAGTCCGACCAGGCGAAAGAGAGAGGGGAACATCACGCCGGAAGTCAAGGGTAAGGCTAATTATAAAAATGAAAACAATGCGATATCGAACAATTAACCACCAATTTACTAATTTTGAAGGCAGAGGATGAAATAGAAAAAATCAACAAACATTCTAAACCTAAAAAGATTATTTAAAACAGTTGAAATAAAAGTTTCACCACTTATAACAATGGGAAATCCCTTACTGTTAACCTAACAGTAGGCTGCAGGAGTATGACTGACTTGTTATAACACATGCCTACTTATTGCAGGAGTATCTTTGACTAATGAGTTCTCTCTCCTCCTTTGTTCTCTAGAAAGTTCTATAGGTTGGAAAAGCACACATTCAACCTTGCACCCATGTTGTTCATTTTATGTATGCATATTTATTACATTTTATGTTTGTTTTTCTAAAATTTCAAACTTTTACTAACCTGTGCTTTTAATTATCATTATTTTAATTATTTATACATGTTATTAAACGAGCAATTCTTGTATATTTGTTTATAAATTTATTTCGGGGATCTCGCTAAAGGCTCTAACGATTTTGATGAAAATTTGAATATAAGGGTTTTTTGACGTCAGGAATCGAATGCGTTAGGTCTTATGTCTGCAATATGCGCATAAACTCGGAAAAATGCACATAAAATTTAAACTTTGAACTTCTTTTATATACCACCTTTGAAATCCCTAAGTATAGGCGAATAGATATCTTATCTTATTAAACGAGCAATTCTTGTATATTTGTTTATAAATTTATTTCAGGGATCTCGCTAACGGCTCTAACAATTTTGATGAAAATTTGAATATAGGGGTTTTTTTTAAATCAGGAATCGAATGCTCTAGGTCTTATGTCTGCAAAAATGCGCATAAAATTTAAACTCTGAACTTCTTCTATTTTATAGAAGAATAGAAAATATACAAGAATTGCTCATTTAATAAGATAAGATTTAACAAACATAAATCATTAAAAATGTATCAGGTGGTATAATTTTTAACTTATTTCTTTATTCAAACACCAAACGTAACTAAAACATTGTTTTTGTGCTGTTATTAACCGTTCTGAAAACCTTGTCACCAGTTTCTGCATTCTTTACATTTCTTTAAAGGTAATATAAATTATCTAATGATTATAATTATTATTTGTTATTTCTAAAATACAGTAGACTCCCTCTCATTCGACCTGAACTACTGGCCGACCTAAACGATGATATACAAAAAACACCACTTTTACTGCCGTAAATGGACTCTTAAGTGATCTTTACGAAATAATTAATTGAAAAACGTGTAGCTTACAAAATGGTGTAGTAAAGTTGTATGTATTCGTAGTAATACTAAACAAAAACAGACAACAAAAAGCATCGTTCACCAATTCGTTTTTAGGTTTTTTTTAAAGTGCAACGTGACGAAAGAGCTTTTTCCGATTTGATCTGTGTACAAAAAGTCTCGATTGATTTTCGGTTTCGACACAAGTCATTTATGGTGCTTTTACCGACCCCAAGATGTGTACAAATACTTTGAACCGATTCATCTTTGTCCATTCTCTCTAGAGCTTGCGACCGTTGTTGCATTGTCATGAAAGTACATTTTCGTTTAGCACTCATAATACTGTATGTAACTTATAAATAAACACAACATAATAAAAGCAGTTCACTAAGCAAATACACAACTAAATGTAAACACACAAACGTCTTAAACTGATACTGTACTAAACAGTGAACACGTCTGCACTAGGGCTAAAACGGAAGTCAGCTGACCTCAATAAACAAAGGAATGTTATTCCGGTGGCCACCCGAACCAACCGAGGCCGAATGAGAGGGAGTCTACTGTACATAAATAATATCAAATAGCCTATGGCCTATTCGTTGAGATGTTTAGAGGTCAGGATTCGAATGCACTAGGTTTTATATCTGCAAAAAAATTCTAATAAAATGTTAGAACTAATTACACTCATGTTTTTTATTATTTAAATAAACAGTTCATATGTACGTAAGATCGAAAAATATTCATATTTATTCAGTATGTGATTCGTATTTACATACATTTCCCTAAAAAAAATTTACTTTTTTACCGCATAAAAGCGAAATAAACGTATACAGCATAATATAACGACTCCCTATATCTTATGTAAATAAATAAATTATAGGTATTAGTACATAATGTTTTAAAATTTTCTATATGTCAAGAACATAACCCCCTTTTCCTATAAAGATTTAGTTTTCGCTATTCACGGTTTTGTTATTCGCAAATAGCGAGGGATTACTGTATATTCTTTTTTGCAATATGAGTTTTTATGTGTGATTTAAGGTTACTCAATTGAGTAGCAGTATAACTACACGCTTTACACTTAAATGGTCTTTCTCCAGTATGAAATGTCATGTGCCTTTTAATGGTGCTTAACCGAGCAGCAGAATAATCACACGCATTACACTTATATGGTCTTTCTCCAGTATGACGTTTCATATGCGTTTTAAGAGTATTTAATTGAGCTGCAGAATAATCACACACTTTACACTGAAACGGTCTTTCTCCAGTATGTATCCTGAGGTGTGATTTAAGGTTCCTTAATACACCAGTAGAATAATCACATTCTTTACACTTGTATGGTCTTTCGCTTGTATGTATTTTCACATGTTTTCTAAGGTAATATAAATGAGCAAACGAATTACCACACTCCGTGCATTTATATAGTTTATCTTCAAGAGCTGATGTTTCTGAATCTGGAAAATAAAATTGATGGAAGCAATTTATTGTGATGTCATCAAACACTTAACTGTTTAAACTCAAAATCTGGACATGCATGTCATGGAGGAAACATTTTTTTATTCGTTATCAGGTCTTCAGTAATGATCAGTTTTTCGCTAAACGAGACGCACAAGAGTCAAAAAGGTGAAAGTTTTGAATTCTGTATTCACTTTTAGTATTTTCACACCTTTTGAATTTATGGATTGGATGTGTTAACTGCATCGGGAAGAGTGTAACAATGTCAGTTAAAATTAACTTACAGTAGAACCTTGATTATTAAAGCCTTGGTTATCAGAGGCAAAAATTAGAAAAATAAAAAATAATAAAACTTGATTTTTTGTGAAAATAAATTCTGTTAACTTACAAATAAATATAAGTTAACTGAATTGATTTAGATAATGATAATTCATAGCTTTAGATGATTTCTCAATAAGTAAATTCATAATAAAAACTTTTGCATTAGATTGAACATAAAAAAACCCAAAACAGTAGTTTGTTGCAATGGTATGGGTGACGTTTAGCGGACATACCCTCCCCTCCTCGCGGCATCGTATTTATGACTCACATACTTTCCCACGAGTTGTTTCATCCCCCTGCTTCTGTATTTTGTTTTGAGTCTGTGTTAAGCTTTGTGAATGAAAGTATAATTGTGAGTGGAAAGCGAAAGCGTGTTGTCTTATCTTTAAATCAAAAATTTTAAGCAATTAAACGATTAGATGGAGGTGGTTCAATAAGAAACGTGACAAGTAATTAATTAAGGTGTTGGGGAAGTAACTGTCGGGGATTAGAGACGAAATAGATCGGAAATTGAAAAGTGGGTATCTTAAGGGTATTCAAATAAAGAGGCTAGACAATCAATGAAAAAACTTCAGATGCGTTATTTTTGTGGTTTATTACAGTATCTTACAAAATCCAATTTCTTTCATTTGAGCACATTATCAAACCTTCTTTGTTTATTTAAAACTATATTATTTAAAGCAAAATAAAATAGATTTTGAAACAAATATGGCTCCAAATCAGCATATAACGACATAAACAACGAGGGAACTCGCCCCTCAATGGTTTTCTCACGGCCTACCATATTATCCGAGGTCTGCCCGGTCCCAATTACCTTGGATAATCGAGGTTCAGATATTTATCTGAAATATAGTATAGTTTTGTTTTAGAACTTGTAGAGTACATCGTTACTTTGCTAGTGAGTAGAATTTAACTTTGCATTAAATTTTTTATGTATTGCTTTTTATGACAAACATTTTGTACTAGACAAATTAACAAAACTGTATTATACATGCATTCACTCTAACAACAAGTTACATATCTTAGTCAAGATCTAGATTAACTAAAATTATTTAATAACGTTAATACAAAATTTAAACAATCAAAAAACAAAAGGAAATAAACAAAGAAATTAATAACAAAATAAAACAATTTACACAGATAAACTTTAAAATGCTTTCAGAATCAAAAAGCAAATTGAAACTGTGGTGGTTTGAAAGTAGCGATTCTTTCAAACGCGTACTCAAAATTGGGCAGTGGAGGCTACGAATCACATGACGAGCAGGCAGATTTTGTAAAAGCACGATCTGTGTTCATACCAAGTGATTATTTATTGCAATTGCTGACCACTATTATGTTGCTTAGTTATTTGATTATGGTTGAGTAGTTGTGCATAAATTGGCTACCGATTAGTTAGTATTGGCTTGGCCGAGTTAAGTGTGTGGGTAGGTCTATACCGGCCTATGCGTAGTGTTTAGTGCGAGTTCTTTAGTAACAATGAAAACTAACCGCTCTTAAATTGTATAGTTAGTCAAAGCTGGTTACCCTACAAATGGTTGTTAGGTTATTATATAGGTTGGTGTGAGTGTTCAGTTTTTATCCACGGGCTCGATACGCACAACCAGAAGCATGGCGTCCATTGTATCCGGTTGCTTCGATAATTAGAACCCATGAGGACCCCTCATGTTACAAAATGTTAATATTCCTTTCATTTGCGTAAACAGCAGTGTCAAATAGTAAAAAGAATCACTTACAAGACTGTACAGTAAACAAATTGTGTCTTGTGATTTAGATCAGGGGTTCTCAACCTGGGGGCTTAGGAGAATTTCAAGGGAGGCGTGATGTATTAAAAAAATAAAATAAAAAAGTAATATTATAGTTTACTAAATTTTGTGCAATGTTGTGAAAATAACTAGCATTACATGCAAACCTAACCTAGATTACCCCAAATAAATTTGTATTTAGTTCTTTGATTTCATATGTTCTAATAATAATATCTTCAATATAAAGTTATGTGCATAATATAACATTTTGCGTGTGAAATTATAAATACATTTTCATTTAATAACCAGCTACAGTTTCAAATTCAAGATTGTACTACTTGTATTAACCACATATGGAGGTGGTACAGGGGGGGGGGGTGACCTCAAATCAGCGTTCAGAGGGAGGCACAGAGCCTGAAAGGTTGAGAACCACTGATTTAGATAGTTATTAAAAAGTTAATCTACGCAGTTATTTATCAATTTCAGCATGTTATTATTTTGCTCTTTCACTGCCCTCTTCATCTGTAGCGTTGCAACAATGAACCAAGTATAATATTCGCACTACTATTCCTGAGACAACCGACCAGCTCAATTTAAAAATACACCTTTATAAAATCCTTCATATATTTACACTTTTAAAACACAGTACAGAACAAATAACCATTCTTCAAAAGCAATTATTTTACTCTCCTACGTTTTTAGCAAATTATGATTCGCTGTTTTTTTCTTTCTCTGAACTAAACTAAGCACTACACATGCACATCATGTTTAATCTACAAATTAAAAGAAACCTCAAATATATTAAGTAATAATAGATTGTTTTTAAAACCCATAACATGCAAACGTTCTAAAACAAAAATGTCAAAACCAAATTTTCAAACAAACCTACAATATTTATAAAATAAAACATTAAAATAACAAATAGTTTTTTCTAAACCCATAAACAAAAAGAGTATTGCAGTTGCTTTAATTAAGCATCAGTCTCATTTTAATTGAACTCATTTACAAAAAACCATCAATACTGCCGCAATTGTCTCATCAATACCTCAGGTATTGATCAATATCTCTACCTCAGGTATTTATAGAGATGTAGTCAATCTCGCCCGTTCAAATACAAATATAATTCTTCTTTTCTAAAACCTGTTCATGTTGGACACCTCTGACAACAAAATTATGAATATTTTTATTCTCCTGTGTATTACATAAGGAACATATATACTTTGTATTTCTAACCCTAGGTTTAAAGTTCATATCAATTTTCTGTGTTCTGGCTTTAAAAACCCAACTAAGTATATGAATATTTAATCTATCATTAAGGTAGCTTATATTGAGGATTCTTTACCCCCTCCAACAGTATGTCCACCAGTTATCTCTATTCGCCTCAACAATAAATGACAGCTGTTTGTGGACTCTGACAGAGGTACCCCTATAAAAAAAATCAATCCCAAATTTCCAATCTAGGGCATTTCACTTGCCACACCAATAAACGTTTTTATTTATCACCTACCTAGCGAGAACATTTGGCAACCTGTTTGATGGCAATACCCTAGCAACATAATTCACGTGATTTCTCAAAATAAATAAATAAAAATTATCATAGTCTGTTTCTAAGTTTAACATATAACTTGGTGTGTTGTTTGGTAACTGAAAAAGTATTTTAATAAAAAAACCTTAACAATCCCTCTAGTTGAGTTTTTTATAACCACACACCTGAGCACCATAACACATGATTACAGTAGCTTCGAAACAGAGAATTTGATGGAAAAGTCGGTGAACTTGATTGCAACAGAGCAGTTTGTACCACACAGAATGTATAGCCAGTTTTGCTGCAAGAGCTTTTTCCTTCAAGTGTAATTCCCAAGAAAGTGAAGTCGTTAGGGTCGTCCCCAAATATCTATATTTATTTACAATTTCAGTGGATTCACCTTTGTAAAAAAACCTGTCCCTCATACTCAGCCTACCACCTATTAAAAAAAAAATCATAATTTTAAATTTATTTACATTAACCAATAATGTTGCAAAATAATTCTAATCTAAGTATCATCTCTAGTAGATGTCGGAGACAAGAGAACAATGTCATCTGCATTTAATAAAACTCTTACCAAAGTACTCCCAAAATTTTAGTCCCACCCAAAAAATCAGGTAAATCATTGAAAACAAAGAAAATAAACAAAGTTGGCGTTGGCTGTTCTGTTGGTAGTTGAAGTCCTTTCTCCCCCATCAGCCGGCCGGCTGGTTAGACCTAGAAATTTTAGGCAGCAGTTTGTTGCCTAGTGCTTTCATATGTTTAATGTTTGATGACTTGTTCAAAACATGTTTCTTTTTGTATAAGTTGTATCTGTATGTTGTATTTTAATTAAATATTTCCTATGATGAACTTAATTTTCAACATTATTTTATCCTGACATAAATTTATCCTATTTCATAATAATTAGGGGTCTGCGGGTACCCGAATTTCCGGGTTTCCGGCGGGTTTTTTTCACTACCAAAGGGTCGGGCAGGTATGAAATACACGTTAAAATACGGGCGAGTATTTTTGCTATACCGTACCCAATAAATTCGGGTAGTGAGGAATTCAGTCCCGATAAATTCGGGTAGTGAGGAATTCAATAATCGATAAATTTGGGTAGTGAAGAATTAAAATGAATAATTCAATTTCCTTATACGTAAAAAGCAAAAATGAGTTGATAAAAGCTATTTCAATTTAAAAAATTAAGACAATTTCAATTATGTGTCAACAATTGAAACTTAGAAAATTATCCAATTTTTTTTATTCATATTATAGGCCTAATCACAACAAACTATCTCGACTCGACAAATGAAACAAATATGGAATCAAGACGTCACGTTGGTTAAAACAGTTAGACAACTGTCGTTTACTTCAGGTCACAAAGAAAATACAATTATTCTGATGAAAAAAGTCCAAAACTTAAACAGTAAAGACACGACTTGTGTTTTATGTGCGACATGACTGTAATAATATCGTCTTGCATAATAGTTGCGATGCCTACCAGTCCTATATATTATAATCTATGTTGTACAATTCGTTACTTCAAAATTGACTAACCGATAATTTCCCCCGAATTTTTACGAGAGAATCTTTTCTCCGACAACTGTTACTGCAATATGATATTCTTTTAGCTTTCTAAACTAAGGCCAACATTTCTAATTGCATGCAAGCATGTTACCAGAAATGAAATGCAAAGCCAAAATGTCAACATTAATTTTACCTGGTCGACACTTAAAATTTTCGGCGGAAAGGTTCGTAGTCATAACAGTTCACTTTTGTTTTACTCTGTTTAGTAGTCTGTATTTTGATTTTGTGATTCCGTGTTGTTTGAGGTTATAATGACCATCAGATTCGTTCGTTTCACATCACACTAAATTTTTTGTTGTTTACAATTGAAGGGTTCCATTCCATAACGTTGTAAGTGCCAAATAACAAACTGTTCAAGAGAAGCAAAAAACTAGGAGGCCTGTTGTACAACATATAACTAAATTTACAGAGTTGAGAAACTTTTGTATATGAATAAATACAACTTAAATAGATGGAACAAACAGTATTTATTAAACATAATGACACATAACAATAAAAAAAAAAATAAAATTTCCCCTTTGAAACATCAAAACGTTTTAAATGCCTGTAATGTTTCATTTTGAAAGAACAAAACGTTGTAAGTACATACCAAAGATACAAAATTACAAACACAAAATTCAAAACAAATATTTTTTACATAGATTTTTCTTTAAAAATTAAGAGATTTTAAGTGTTTTAACCTTCGATCGGGTGATTATCTTTTTTAAGAAAGAGGTTCGGGAAGTATACCAAGACTGGCAGTCTTACAAAAGTAATGTTAAAAAAAAAATAGTGACTCGGAGGTAACCTCCGTGAAGCGCCCGATGGAAGGTTAAGCTTGTTTATGGTTATCAGCTAGCACTGATTCATAAAACTGCCTGGCTGCTTGTTGCATGAATGGAAGCATTTCTTTTAGATCTTTTATCTTTGGTTCTGGGATTTTACGGCGATTGTCTTTCTCGTTGAGATTATAGTTCGCAAAGAACTCTTCAGAAATACACGGTTTCAAAACATTTGTAGAAATCCATGGAACAGATGCAGAGTGACCTAATCGAGTTTCAATGACACCAAAGTTCTGGCTCGAGACCCTTATCTCACTTACTTGCATGATTCTCAGCTTCCCTGTATTTAAAGTTTCATGCGAAAGAGATTTCCAGTCAAAAAAAGGTGGAGGTGCAACAACTATGAAAGGGCTAGTCAGCCTTGTTGAAGTTAATAAGTGAAGTACATCTTGTGGAGCTTCTTTTCTAAACTTTTTTTCTACTAAGCCAAAGTCCCTGTCACATGACAAATATGTATGGCCACACGTTGGAAACTTGTGTACTATTTCTTCAAAATATCCCTTTGCTATTAAAATAAGGTACATTCCAATAATGTACTGGTTTTTATTTTGGGAACAGCAGTTGTCTGACCAAAGAACCAGTTTTCTTGGCATTGTTCCCATTAAATCTATTATGATGTGTGTAGTTAAGACATTATACAGGCAACTAACAATTTCTGTAGCGCATCTCCCACCTTCAGTTTCTGCCCACATATTCATAATGGCTGTATCTTTGTTTTTAACATGTACTCCAAAGTTCCACATTCCAAACTGTCTACTGTAAAACATTTGAGAGTGTGTCAGTTTAGGAATAAATATCTGCTGCTGCATATCAAAACTTAAAAGAAGGGTTTGTCCATGTTCTTTTGCATCTAAGACATCTTCTTTCTTACATTTATGGGCCATTTCAGCTCTTCGGTGATGAATTTCCATCTCATTTTGCGCCTTTTTCTTTTCATCTGGATTTACGGCCTCGTCCAATTTAATTTTTAAAAGATCACACAAAGAACACGTACTGTTCTTGGTTGGCCAAAGGAGAGGTTGAAATTTTCATTAAAAATTTTATGGTACCATTGTCGTGAAACTGGCTTTGGATCAATATTGACAAGTTCGTAAGCTTCTAAAAATGCCCGATACATTTCGGCCACAGACAGGTCAGACGACAAAAAACGTTTGTTTGGATTATCACGTCGGCTGTAGTGACTCTCTGTGCATGGAAACGTTTTTATA
Source organism: Philaenus spumarius (assembly GCA_018207615.1). NCBI lineage: Eukaryota > Metazoa > Arthropoda > Insecta > Hemiptera > Aphrophoridae > Philaenus > Philaenus spumarius. Next base: position 105,660 of record JAGFPH010003888.1, on the reverse strand, counting down.
TGTTGTATTACTTTAGGCTTCCAGTCACTATTTTTTTTCTTCCTCGCTCCACCCCTTTTGTCACCAACATCCATTTTGCCAGAAAGAATTTTTTCTGCAAGGAGCTGCACACGTCTAGGAGTTATAGAAAAGGTTTCGCAGAACGTTTTTTTACAAACTTGGAGTTCAGATGTCTTGACAGGGAGTAGGTATTTGAAAGATCGTTGTCGGCAACTTTCTTCTGGTAGCTCATATCTGCCATTACGCCTTCTTGCGATCAGTGTCAGACGAACCAATCCTCTAATAAAACTTTGCTGTTTGTTATAATCTATTTCATAGAATTGTTTATAAAGTTCTTGTCTGGTTCTCAATGTAATGTCATGACAAGCATGTCTGCATTTGCAGGAAGCCTAAAAAGAAATATTTGGCATTAGGCCCTTGATTGTTAAAACATAAAACGTACAACAGGCCTCGAAGACTTTTATTTTGACTACTGTGGCTCGTAATTAATTCATTGTCGTTGAAAAAAACCAATAATATTTTAAAACTATAAAAAGCCTACAGTATTTTAGATTTAAGGAGTAAAACTAAATGCGAGATTACACAGATAATAACGTGTAACTTCTAAACTAAGTGTCTAACCTAGGCTAGATGTGTTTAGCTACGCTAGCTTAGACTTTACTAAGATCGGCTTTGCTATTGCCGCTTCATTTACTAAAGGCTTGAAAGCCTAATTTAGGTAATTTTAGAATATACTATTATCTAATAAAAATAAGGCTACTAATGTTGAACAGCACTAGAACCCTTCTTTCCTCTAAAATAAAAAAAAAACACCAGAACAACTCCATATAATTACAAGTAATTACAGACCCTACACAATAACTCTACTTCAACCAATAAAAATACTTTAAATAAAAACAATAAACTTTTATCTTTTTAAAACTATTAAACATACAATTATTTTTAACTCACCCTCAGAGGTGCAGACTTAGCCTCCACATTTTGGCCTTTACAGTTAATATATTCATTACCAGAATGTCTTCTGTGTTTTCTTACATTTTTGCCCCATGTCAATGGTTTACTTTGTCTTCTTTTACCACAAACTGTATCATCTAACTGTTCCATAACGAAATTTAATCACATAAACTAATCTGCAGCACAGTAAGCTTACACAAGCTCTCCAAACATAACCTTAAAGTAACTCCAGCTGATCAAGTATAACATGAAACAGCAATGGTACTTGAAACGTTTTGATGTTTACAAAAGAAGCAAGCCACATGACTGTGGTACTTGAAACGTTTTGGAGTTTCAATATCTTTAGTTCCTTATTTCTCCACCAATAGTGATAGTATCAATCTACTTTCAACATATCATATGGCTTGTGGTACTTAAAACGTTTTGGCGTAGATAACTCAATTTACCTAAAAATGGCACTTACAACGTTATGGAATGGAACCCTTCAATTTGTGATAAAAAATAAATAAACATTTCTCTTTTTTGAAACGGATGTGTTATTTTATTAGTTCCGTAGTTTTTTGTTAATAGTTTTATTTTTCAATGTTTTTGTTCTGTATAGTTTAGATTTCCTAAGATAGGCAATTTTATTTTAGTACTGCTAGGCCTAAGAGTTTTGTAACGGATAGCGATCATGAGAGAAATACCAATACAAATGATAAAATACCAATCAAACGGAAAATAATTCCAATTCAGCAATCAGTATTTTTAGGAATAGAAAAAATATATTTCAATTAGCCTAATAATTTAGTTTGGTTATGCTGATTATATTTTTAGTAACCTATTAACTTACTAAGTAGGCATAGCCATACAGTAATAATATAATAATTATGAATTCTGAGATAAGTACTAAATTCAGAAAAAAAGTTGTATTTACTAAATATAACACCATCACTTGCTTCGAGTTTTTGTTTACTACCCGACCAGACTCGAGTGGTAACAACTAGTCAAGAAGTTGTAGCGAATAGGAATTATGGACTGGGAGGCTGGATCGTTAAGACAGAGGATATGGAAGTTTTCGACCAAAAGCTTATAACGTCTTTACAAGGAGAGGGTAAGACTGACATGATAACTGTCCGTAAATTTGACGATACTGTAAGAGCGACATGTGATGTAGCATTCCAGAAGAAACGAAACACACGGATATTCAAAAAAGGAGTGTACTGGTGGACGTCAGAAATATCAGAACCTAGGAAATTGTGCTTAGTGGCAAGAAGGAAAATGGTTAGAGGGAACAAAAGTAAGAATAGGAGCGATATGGAAGAGGAAAATAAGTCAATCCAAGTTGGAAGCATGGAAACATTTATGTCAAGAGTTGGATAGTGACGTTTGGGGATGTGCCTACAAAATAGTTTGTGGAAAGATTCGTGGAATGAAACCTAATAATCTGGACGACAAAGGGAAAATAAAGGTAGCCCAGGAGCTATTTCCAAGGAGGGAAAAAAATCAACTGGAGTTATCCAGAAGTGGAAACGTCGGAAGTAGAACTGTTTTCCGCAAAAGATGTAAAGTTTGTGGGGGAAAAAGTGAGAGAACGCAGAGCACCGGGGCCAGACAAGATACCACCAGAAGTGACAAAAAGGTTAGCAATGCAACATTTGTCGGTAATAGCTGCCCTACTGAACAGAATGCTACTTACAGGGTTTTTTCCGACCAGCTGGAAGGTAGCAAGATTGGTACTAATAGAAAAACCTAAGAAAAATAAGGATGATAAGATAAGTTATAGACCTATATGCATGCTGAATGGAATGGGGAAGATATTTGAAAGGTTACTAGTAGACAAGATAAATGAAGCAATTGAGAGAAACGGAGGCCTGTCTCCAAATCAATTTGGTTTCCGGAAGGCTTTATCAACGGTGAAGGCAATGGAAAAGGTGAACGAGCTCGTCGATGACATCACACGAATTAAAAACTATGCGAGAAGAGATTGTTGTGCCTTGGTCACCATTGACATAAAGAACGCATTCAACAGTGCATCATGGGATAAAATTGTAAATATATTAATAAGGAGGAAGGTGCCGAACTACTTAGTAAGAGTACTTATGAACTATCTTGATGATAGAAGGGTAATAATAAGTGGAGGCAATGAACTGGAAATGAGATGCGGTGTCCCACAGGGGTCTATCCTGTGGTGAGAGTGGTGAAGTCCCTAGAAAGACTGATGACTAACCTTGGGGGTCCGAGGAGTAGTAAAAAAAAAGTCTAAGCAGGATCAGCGATGTCGATAGTACTATGCAGCTCCAGTATGGCGGAAAGCGCTTAAATTTAAAAAATACAAAGCCATGTTAGAAGTAATTCAGAGAAGAATGGCAATAAAAACAATAAGTGCCTATAGGACGGTGTCGACTATGGCGGCTTTGGTAATAGCAGGTATGCCACCGATTGATCTTCTTGTGAAAGAGAGGACTGTTAACCGAAAGGAAACATGGAGAGATGGACTATTACACAACTCAGCTGTTCATGGGACATGGCGAATTCGGGGTCTATCTGCACCGTTTCAAAATTCGGGAAGATCCTAGGTGTAAATACTGTGGAGAAGAAGATTCCGTGGAACATACGTTCTTCGATTGCCTACGATGGCAGAGAGATAGGAATGATCTGGAAAAAAAGGTAGGGATAGTACCAGATGTGGCATCCATTGCCAATTTTATGATGGCCAAGAAACACCAGTAGCGAGAAGTTACAAAATGGGCAAGATGGTGTTGAGCCAAAAGGAAGAAGAGAGTAGAATATAGGCGAAAACATACAGATAGTCAGGCGACCATCCTGAAGTAATGCCACAGCAGTCCCAGGATGGCGTCGTTGACAGCTAGCGGGGGTGGTTTAGTGGATGCGATCTCCACACTATCGAGAGGTGCCGACCCTCGATGTTGGCTGGCAGAGCTTCCACCCTCGAAAGAAAAAAAAAAAAAAAAAGACTCGAATGAAATATTTCACTACCCGACCCGAGTGAAAAATTTCATTACCCGCAGACCCCTAATAATATTAAAGCATTATTAAATGAATATTTATTCATTTGTTTAAAACAGGTCAAACCCAATTCCAGGTATAACAACGTAAGTTTTGTTTCTCACGCTAAAATACATTTCAATAATATACCGGTAGTGGTTCAAAAATTTTAATGATTACGTTCAATCAGAAGTGAAAACAGTGGCAGAAGTAGGCGTGCATTGCACAGACAACCACAAGCATTGCACAGACAACCACAAGCATAGCACAGACAACCACATGCATTGCACAGACAACCACAAGCATTGCACAGACAACCACATACATTGCACAGACAACCACATGCATTGCACAGACAACCACATACATTGCACAGATAACCACATGCATTGCACAGACAACCACATACATTGCACAGATAACCACAAGCATAGCACAGACAACCACAAGCATTGCACAGACAACCACAAGCATTGCACAGACAACCACATACATTGCACAGACAACCACATGCATTGCACAGACAACCACATACATTGCACAGACAACCACATGCATTGCACAGATAACCACATGCATTGCACAGATAACCACATGCATTGCACAGACAACCACATACATTGCGCAGACAACCACACACATTGCACAGCCAACCACAAGCATAGCACAGACAACCACATGCGCCAGCTCTGTCACCATAGCAACGCTGAGTTATTCTGAAGAATTCCGATCTAATCCGTTACATAAAAAATCTTTTAAATCGAGGTCGCTTAAATCGAGCATTCACTGTATAATACATTAGATGATTAATTGTGATTATTTTTGTTTAAAAATTATAAATATTGGTAGTAATAAATCAATATAAATAGTTATCGAGATTTTAAATTTGTACACCCCAATCACCGATTTCCTTCCAAAACTAATGATGCAAGCAGGTTCACTGCAATAAAAACTCTTGTAGAAGGGTTAAACTGTGCCAAATTATAGGCCTATTGAATTATCTTTACACTTTCTGGAGAAAAATAACAGTACAGTGTGATCTGATATCAAAATTTGTTATTTTTTAATAACCTTTTAGCTAATTATTTATTTTAGACAATTTAGCTACTATCGGCACTCTTAATTTGTGCTAATTAAATGTAATATCAGAGTTTACAAGTAATTTAATATACAATGGCTTATGTCCACAAAATAAAAATGCACAAGAATACGATTTTGGTAATTTTGTAAAATCCCAGTGTTGAAATGTTATTTTAAATACAGAGTCAGATATCCGCAAAAGATGTCGTCGCCTGAATAATATTTGTGTCAATTTTATGAACTACCGGTGTTAAAATATTATATAAAATATAATAGCAAATATATTCCATTTAAATTGACGCACAAACACAATTTGCTCTAATTTGATGAAATACTGAGGTTAAATCATAATTTCAAATATCACAGTGAATGTCCAATTAAGAAATTGACGCCTAAATACAATTTGTTTCAAATTTAATAAAAAACTGGTGTTAAAATATTATATATAAAATATAATAGTAAATATATGCGATTGAAATTGACGCCCAAACACAATTTGTTCTAATTTGATGAAATACTAAGGTTAATTTGTAATTTCAAATATCACAGTGAATGTCCAACAAAGAAATTGACGCCTAAATACAATTTTGTGCAAATTAAATAAAAAACTGGTGTTAAATATTACATAAAATATAATAGCAAATATATGCGATTGAAATTGACGCACAAACAAAATGTGCTTTAATTCATGAAATACCGAGGTTAAATCGTAATTTAAAATATCTCAGTGAATGCCCATGCAAGAAATTGATGCTTAATACAATTTGTTTCAAATTTAATAAAAAACTGGTGTTAAAATATTATATAAAATTTAATAGTAAATATATGCGATTGAAATTGACGCCTAAAGACAATTTGCTCTGATTTAATCAAATACTGAGGTTAAATCGTAATTTCAAATATCTCAATGAATGCCCATGTAAGAAATTAATACCTAAATAAAATTTGTGCAAATTAAATAAAAAAAACTGGTGTTAAAATAGGCTATTATATAAAATATAATAGCAAATATATGCAATTGAAATTGACGCACAAACAAATTCATGAAATACCAAGGTTAAATCGTAGTTTCAAATATCTCAGAAAATGTCCATGTAAGAAATTGACGACTAGATACAATTTGTGCAAATTAAATAAAAAACTGGTGTTAAAATATTATATACAATATAATAGCAAATATATGCGATTGAAATGACGCACAAACAAAATGTGATCTAATTCATGGAATACCGAGGTTAATCATAATTTCAAATAACACAGTGAATGTCCACGGAAAAAATTGACGCCTAAAATACAATTTGTGCAAACTTAATAGAAAACTTGTAGAAAATATAATAGCAAATATATGTGATTAAAATTTTCCAAACACAATTGGTTTAATTTGATGAAATACCAAGGTAAAATTGTAGTTTCAAATAACAAAGTTAATATCCACGAAAGAAATTGATGCCTAAATGGATAGTATTATCATAAGATTGAGATGGTGGCTCGATGATAAAAACTTGAAGATGGCGCTAAACAAGACTTAAGCTGTATTGATAACAAAAAGAAGAGTTTATAGGCAGCCAATTCTTAAAATAGATGGAGCACTTATCCCATGGAAGAAACAGTTAACATACCTGGGCATGGAACTGGATAGGAATCTTACCTTCGGAGACTGGAAGGCTAGCAAGACTTATGCCAAATATAGGAGGCCCTAAAGAGAAGAAAATAAGGCTATTGGCAAGCGTCATGCAGGCTAAAATGCTGTATGCAGCGCCTATTTGGGCGGAAGCCCTGGAAAATGAGAGCCATAAGAGAAGACTGCTATCTGTCCAGAGGACCGCTGCGTTGAGGACAGTGGCAGCTTACATCACCATGTCAGAAAGTGCAGTCTTAGTCCTTGCAGGTACACCGCCTCTTAGCTCAAGAAAGGAGAGATATATACTTTGGAATTAGGGAGAACTTGAGGTCAAAAGATGAGGATAAAGTTATAGCCCGGGTAAAGAGAGAAGCTAGAGCAAGGCTTACACAAAAATGGAAGGTTCGCTGGGATGAAGAACAGTCTGGTAGATGGACTCACACCAAAGTAAAGGAGAGAGTTGGCTTGGTAGAGGACATGAGAGATGAGTTTCTACTTAACCCAGGCCTTTACGGGTCATGGGTGCTTTAGATACCATCTAAAGAGGTTCCACAGAGCAGAAGTCAGTACCTGTATAAGCTGCGGGTCCGATAGATATGATGTTTGTCATACACTGTTTGACTGCAAGGCAAGGGATGTACAGAAAAAAAGACTCCGAGAACAGATAGGGGTGAACATTACACCGGACAATATGGTGTTGCAAATGCTGGAAGACGTATACAAATGGAAGTACATTGAAGAATATTTGATAGAAGTACTAAAAATCAAGGAAGAGCAGTTAGGATAACTGTTTAAGGGCCCGTACTTCCCAGACAAGTTATGCCGAAAGGTGGTGCCTTTGGCTAGTCTTTAACGATCATCATTAAACAAGCAAGAAGTGAGGTGGGTTTTAGTGGGTATGCCTCAGAATGTGGAGCCTTCTGGCGTGTAGAGGGGAGTCTCACACTCTGTGCGTAGGGCATTTCCCTCTTCTTAAAAAAAAATACAATTTGAGCAAATTTAATAATATTATTTAAAATATTACAGCGAATCCCCACAAAATAATTTAATGTTCGAACCATATTAGCACTAATTTTATGAAATAACAGTGTTAAAACAGAATTTAAAACAACAGCGAATGTCCATAAAAGTAATCGACGCCCCAATAAAATTCACTCCAATTTAATGAAAACCAGTGTTAAAATATCGTTTAAAATACAATGGTGAATGCCTCTGAAAGAAATTAATGCCTGAACACAATTAGTGCTAATTTGATGAAATACTGTCAATATAATGTAATTTAAAATACAACTGCGAGTGTTCGCAAAAGAATACAAAGTCAGAATATTATTTGTGATAATTTTATGAAAACGCCAACCAATATAATATACAACAGCAAATGTCCGGGATAGAAAATGATATCCGCTCTACAACTAGCTCTAGTTTTTATGAAATACCGTCGTTGAAACTTAATTTATGAATTCAGCCAGCGACCACAGAATTAAATAGACTGGTCATGCCATAAGCCTGTACATTGTGGGAATTGAAGCTAGGTCGGCCATCTTGTGTGAGGATAGAAACGTCAAGCAGGCCTAGAGAGGAGTTAAATTTTCAGTGCGCCCTATTCATTTACACCGTGGTTTCAATAGCTGAAAATGCTCGACAATTTTTGAAATTTGACAAACTTACAGTTTAATAGTGTGGGATGTTAATGGTGTGTTCACAATTTGAAAATAAAAATGGTTTTTCACTTTAAAAATCGAATAAAATCCAAACTTGTTTATACGTTTTAATTCGTGACATCAAAAAGTTGCATTTTGAGAAAACTTTTTGTTTTTAGGGCAGGTGCGTCATGTAAGCAAGAGAAATGTAGCTGAAAAGCTACATTTTCCAAAAAGTATTTTCTGAAAAAATTAGCTATTGTAGTTTCTATCATACAACAGTTAGAACACGAACTTCGTTTTGCGGGTAATGTGGGAACATGTACGGGCGGGCGGCAGGTGGCTCGCGACTTTCACCCCCATATTGTGTGAGTATTTGACTGTAAAACTGGCTTCAATCTTACATTCGACTTGACCAGTCTATTTAAATTCAGTGGTCACTGAATTCAGCGTATGTTATCGCCAGTAAACAAATTCATAACCTTGTTGGAACCATTCCACTTGGTTTTAGTGAACATTAGGATGATCATGCCTCTCTTACTGAACAGAAAAAGTAAACAGCTATATTTAATGAGTAAAACTAAACAAAGAAATTAAAATTTACCTTTTATACTAGAGCTCAATGAAAATCCGACTGATGTAGCTGTTTCTTCTTCCTCTGAGTTTTGAGTTTCTTCTTCCTGTAACACAATAATACTTGTCTACTCTGACATTATAAAAAGAAAAATTTGGTGTTTGACAGTGTATCTATTGCGGTATTACTAAAAAACAACTTATCAGATTTAAAAAAAACTTGAATTGATGTGTAAAGCATTGATGTTCCAAGGTAACATGGCTGTGTTTTATAAAACACTAGCTGGCTCGATCCGGCTTTGCACGGTTAGACAAATCAAAGTTAAATGTATATTAACAACAAAAAAATATATCAATAAATATATTTACACTATGTATTCTTATGGGGATTTTTAGTAACTTTGACCCCCCAAAATCATCCTAAATTTTGAATTTTTTAAAAATCTTTCTTAGCGAGCACCTAGGGCCCTAGAGAAAGCTACATACCAAATTTCATTCCAATCCGTTGGGTGGTTTTTGAGATTTCATCATGAGTGGTCAGTGAATGGTATTTGGATTTTATATACTGTGTGTAAAAAAGTCCGCCCCCCCCCCTTAACTTTTTTGCTTGTTAAAACAAACAAATATCTTTTGGGGAACGATACTAACATAATCCAAATTAGCTTTTGACTTTATCAAAAATGTTGAGCGTCCTCCAAAAATGGGGGATTTCGAGGGCAACTCAAAATATTTAAATGGGAAGTATGGTCATGTGATACCTCATTTTAAATGTCTATTTAAGGCTAGGAAAATGACATACAGAAAATAAAAATCGGACCACCCAAAACAAAATGGCGGCCCTAAACGTGTTGAAATAAATCGACATAAAGTTGCTAATATCTAGAAAAAGAAGTTTTTAGAAAAAATTTCAAGAGACAAAAAAATGTTTATTTCAAAGTGCTTGACCTAAAAAGACTGCTTCCAAATCGTTTTCATAAATTTAATTTTTTACAAAATTTTCTAAGATGGAGTAAAAATAAAATTTACGAAATCGATATAGTATATCTATTGTAATTTTCATAATGAATTAATAATTTTTATCTTATCGCAGTTACATCAGTAGATCATCACTATTTTATGACTGTAATTGACATAGGAAAATAATAGTCAGTAATTAAGTTTATTTCTATTTCACTGTATTCTTGCAGTATTGCTGGCAGAGTGGGGAGTTAAAGATGAGTGAGGGAAACCACTTGGTACAACTAAGAAATCCCAAGACGGTACACTTGTCCGGGCCACAAAGTTAAGAGTTAACGAGAATGTGTGGAAAATGAAACTCGTGCTCAACAGATGACAATATCCATGCAATTTGTGACTGTAAAATAAATGATTTTTGATTGGTCGCTTCAGAGGTGGGTATCACGTTATCATCACAGAGCATCTTGACTTCAAAAAATGTATCTGATGTGTTTCACGGTTATTGACAGAAAATTTAAAAAGAGGTCAGTCTGTTAAGAGACTTTTGATTTTGTTACACATTCTGAATCAATTCTGATAGGAAGGGGAGAATTTTGTGTGATCCATAGACACATGTGATGAGATACAATTCCATAATTAGCCTCTGAAATAAAAATATTGAGTAACAACATTAAGGTGAAGCATGTCCCATGAAGGCCAAAACCCATCTCTCAGATAAAAAATTATTTATTGTGAAGATTTTTGTGATTGGAGGAGAATTTCACACATTGGTTTCCTCTTGGATAGACGCTCCAGTGAAAACCATCTTCAGAAACAAAAGACAAGGTTATTCACAACAGAGATGTCATCATACTCCATGACAACAATAATAGAGAGGGGGGGGTTTGTGTGGTATACCCCACCATAATACCAAAAACATATAGAAACATAATTGTAGAAAATGTAATGTACCTTAAAAAATGATTGAACAAACTAAGCTTTAAAGTGAAGGGTTTACGAGATATTTGCAAAAAACCTTGAAAACACAGTTTACACCTTCCACCCCAAAACCCGATGCTATTTCGGAGGAGACTTTTTTACCACATTTAGAGCAAAGGGTCCATTAAACACTCAACCCCATGTCTGCTGAACTGTATTATCAAAACATACCCCCGTAATGTTAATTATATACAGTAAATTGTTGAGAAATTGTTAATTTAAAGGCGTTTTCAACCATACCCACAGAAATATCTTACTTTACCCCCTCCATATCTCCAAAACTATTGAGATCGCAGCAAAAAAACGTACACAAAACATTTTTGTAGAGAATTTAATGTACTTTAAAAAGTTATAAAACAAAAACTAAGCTCTAAAGTGTAGGGTTCACGAGACATTTGCAAAAAACCTAGAAAACACACAATTTTTACACCTTCCACCCACTCCCACCCAGAAACCCGACGCTATTTCCGTGGAGACTTTTTGCCGCATTTAGAGTAAAGGGTAGTGAAAAACTTCCAACAATCAGACCTTTGTTTTTTTTTTTTGGATTTCCAGTTTGAGTATTTTTTGGTCTAATTTTACTGCACTATAATAACTTAACAGGCTAATTGCATACGTTATACACCAAAGTAGTAATCTGTAGTTGGATCGCATTTTGTAAATGAAACCCATATGGGTTTAGCTTGGTAATGAATAAATTGGAAATGCATAACAAAAATGTACCAGTTATAATAATTTATAAAGAATAAAGTGATCGAAAAAATTTCAATTGATATAAAAAAGAATAATCCAGTGAATAGATTTTTGACTAAAATCTAATCTTACTAAACAAGCAATTATTGTATATAAATTTATTTCGGGGATCTCGCTAACGGCTCTAACGATTTGGATGAAAGTTTGCATATAGGGGTTTTTTGATGTCAGGAATCGAATGCCCTAGGTCTTATGTCTGCAAAAATGGTAGCTCTTTTCGTCTATGTAAACTCTGAACTTCTTAATCTTTTATATACCACCTTTGAAGTCACTAATTAGACGAATAGATACATTATAGACACAATCCAGATGTTTTACAAACATATGTTAATCTGTTAATTTTAGCTCCAGATGTTTATGTATACTATTTAACAAACATCAATCATTAACAATGAATCAGGTAAAATTTTTAACTTATTTCTTAATTCAAACACCAAACATAACTAAAACATTATTTTTGTGCTGTCATTAACCGTTCTGAAAACCTTTCAACAGTTTCTGCATTCTTTGTATTTCTATAAAGGTAATATAAATTATCTAATGATTATAATTATTATTTGTTCAGATAATTATTATTATAATTCACATATTTATTCAGTACGTGATTGGTATTTACATACATTTTCCTAAAAAAAAAACTATTTTACAAAAATATACTGAGCGATGCTCGGTCGCCCAGGTACTATAATTAAATTAAGAAAAGTAAAATGAGAAATTGAAAAAATAATATTAAACTATTGTAACACAATTGGAAAACTAGGCTAAACTAACACATACTTTAAAAAAAAATTATTATCCACTTATAACGAAAATTGTAAGAATAAAAACAGTAATAACTTTCATTAACCCTTTTAGTGCCAGGCCCCATATGCAAGATTCGTCTAAAAGTGCCAAGCCGTTTTTGCACTTTTGTAGTGCTTTTATATAACACTTCATAACTTATAAACTATTCATGCTATACTAATAAAAATTTTAACTCATCTAAAAAATACTATAATGATGTTGATACTCAGATTGAAACTGGTCAACCTTTATTAAAAAAATTTAAAAAAATTCATTAACAGCTGGTTTTAAAACAACATTTTTTTTTTTAAACTGAGTTTGGAGTGCCATAACACTATTTGAATCATTCACTATCATATTAAAGCATAATTATTATTGAAGAAGAAAATATTTTATACATTATTAGAAAAAATCATAAAAATCCACCAAAAAATAAAAAAATACATAAAAAAAACAAAGTTTATATCACGCGCCTTTTTTTTACAATAAACACAATTGGTAAAGAAGAGTAACTATTTATACTAATTAAAAGTAAATATTGAGTCACTACCATTTTTATCTTTAATTTATAAATAAATTCGAAGAAATTTTAAGTAAAACAAAGAAATGATGTAAACACACTACGCCTAAATAGTTTATAGTAAACAAAGTTTGTAGGTTAGCTAGGCCTAGCCTACAGTAACTATCACTAAAGAAACACATATTAATAATATATTAAACTAAATGAACAACAAAAGTTAATTAAAATAAAACACAATACCAAAAAACACAAGTCTATTGTCCTAAAATGTATAAAAATACAATAAACATTCTAATAAACACAACAGTAACAATGTTTCAACTCAACTACGCTAGACCTTGCGTCTGCTAGGCCGGAACAGCTGTTCACTAAATCGATAGTATTTCAACTATTTTCTGTCCAAATAAGATTATTTTTACATAGGTTTAGAGCTGAAAGATTGCTTTATACAACTAAGTGAACGCCAACGCCATCTGTTAGAATTCATAGGAACTATGTGCACAAATACTAAATGCGCCGATACAATCGGCGTTGGCACTTCTTGCATACGTATGCGTGGCACTAAAAGGGTTAAATAGCAGTGGCTAAAATTATTGGGAGTGATGCACCAGAAAATGTTTAGCCTTTGTTTTAAAATTGTGTGAAAGGAAACGGACACGTATGAAAAGAAAGTTTATTCTGAAACTTCATAAAATCCTAAAAAAACAAAATCAAGCAGTTTTACTTACTTAAACTGTTACTTGGTGTATTCATTTAAACATGAAATCCATTCTTCTTGTATCAATTTGCACGAAAACATCGATAATTTTCTCCTTAATCTCTGGACGACAACTGAGGAAATCTTTCTAAATTGAAAGTACTGCAAACGCGTTTGCGTTTAGTCTTTACGAATTCATACTGCTTCTTAGAAAAGATTTTATTCTTTGCAATGTTGAAAAGCAGCGTTCTGCCTCTGACGCAGTCATGGGAATGGTCAAGAGGATTTTTATCAGTTTTGTAATTTCACTTAAAACATCGTCCAGATTATTTTCCAAGATAAATATCAGCAGCCCAATTAATTTGCAATATTCATGAATATCAGACCTATAATAGAATACCTTTAGTTCGGTTTCAAGCTTTTCTCTGCCAATCATGGGATATGCTTTAGTGGTCAGTACTATCTCTTCTGTAGGATGTTTCTTCTTAAAACTACTGAAGCATTTCTTGTCGAACAATTTAGCAGCTACTAAGTGATTAGTGGAAGAATATCTGTCCATTATATCAACACATATACAGTCGCACACTTCCTTAGCTTCTGCCGTGAGTTTCTCTGAAGGATTCTCAGTTATTTTGAGCTCTTTAATTCTAAAATAGCCGTTTTGAAATTTGTTATATAATCATTAAACTTTAAAGACACTAATTTCTCGAGATTACATTTGGTTGTAAATTATTTCAACATGAAGCATAACCTGATGAAAAAGATCTAACCAAAACTTGAAACTGTTGTCATTCAGGTATTTTTAAATTCGTGGCGACCTGAGATCCATGTATATACATATGATCTCAGGGAGCCATAGCCCCAGTTGGCGGCAGACATTAGTGAAGCGTAACGAATGACTCGTGATCGCTGCGACATCGCCACGAGTGAAACCGGAGTCGGTGGGAGGACCGGCAAGCCAGCGACAACGGTTTTTAGGTTTGCATTTTAACGTTAATAATTAATGGGTAAATTTATCATTATGGTTGGCTAGTAAAGCAAAGCACCATGGGGCTACCGACTTTGTGGGGGGCCGTTGGTGACAAATTCCCAACCACAATGTAGTTCACAAATTAATAACTAATACATTAGTTTGGTACGGCCTTGCATGGCCACGTGTGACGTCACCGTTACATTCATTTGGTTAATTAAATTATTATAAATTTATAAATAAGACAATGTTAGTTACAAAATAGCCTCATCAAGGCTGGCTTCAGATCCAGCGGATAATTTGGTTTACCAGAATTGCCTTCGGGAAATAATTAAGTATTTAAAAATTCACATGGTCAGACAACCTGTATCCCTTATGTTACAAATTCCTATTGCTTCTGCGATGGTCTGATCTGCATTTGATGCTGACTGAATATCAGTAAGGCAGTTTATTAAAGCTTGCAAGTTTTCATGAATTCTGTTTATGGTACGTATGTTGAAGTTCCACCTTGTAGAGGATGGATATGGAATGGTGACGCCCATGTGCTTCTTGAGAATGGTCATACGTTGCGGTGATCTCGAGAAGAATTTTGGAATAGCAAGAATGTTAGCAAAACATATTCTAGTGTTCAGTGTAATTCTTGCTGTGTTTCTCATTATTAAATTAGGTCGATGTGCACAACAGTGAATGAAATGTGCATTGCTATAAACTGCTTTTATTTTTGCTTGAACTCCTGCTTTTTTGCCTTTCATGACATTTGCACCATCAAATGTCTGAACTATCAGTTTTTGTCCATCTCCTTGTAGGATTACATCCAATTGATCAAAAATACATTTTGAAATGCCGTCTGGAATCATTTTCTGGAATAAAGAATCCCCAAAAACGCTCAAATATTTCTCCACTCGATACGTACCGTAGAACAAGGACCATTTCGGTGTGTTCCGAAACGTCTGTTGTGTCATCAACCACGACAGCTACAAAGGAAGCTCTTTTCTAATTTCTGTCTTTACCTCCTCGTGCTATATTTGTAGCAGGCAGTCAAGTATCTCATTCTGAATGGTCTGAGAAACAACTTTGAAGACTGCACTGGTTTCCAAGTGATTCTTCAAATCTGACTCTAATTTAGATGCAAAATTGACTAATCCTCTAAACACCCGTGAATTTACTGAATCGTCTATTTCATCATATCAACGTAAGGGAATTTCAAAGTTTTCACAAAAGAAAATGCATTTTCACGTTTCTTTTTAACCTTAATATTATGCTCATTGATAGAAAGTCTGTATGCCTCATTGAGTTTGTGCTTCCTAAAAGTGTCAGTGAGACGACGTTATCAATGTGCGACTTCTCATGCTTTTCAGTTTTTTATTTCACTTTGTTTATATTTCTAAAACCATTTACGTCCACGTCAGATCACCTCCAAACAGCAAACATGGGAAACAAAACAGTGCATTTTTTACTTTACATCCGCAAAGCCAACTTTTCGGTTGGTACCATACAGAATTGAAGCTACGGACATATTTCTTGTTGTTGCTTACGCTCGCTTGAGATATTAGAATATCGGGCGTCGAACGGCCTCTTTTCTTAACTGTAATTTTCTCACGGAGAGACAGCTGTGAAAACTTAAACTGTTAAATTTCACTAACAGTCACAGAACTTATTTCTTGAGAATGCAAGGCCGTGGTTAGAGTTTTCTGTTAGGCCTCGGCTACAATACAAGCGGTGGGCGACAAGATTTCCTAGCAAATTGCCTGAGCGGCGGACGTGGCTACGATACAAGCGGCAGCATTCCCACAGTCAACGAGATGACGTCACACGAGGAACTAGTGCTGACGGAAATACTTAGTGAGAGACCAGTATTTATAGGAAAATCACAATATAGGACTACTATATCTTTAACCGTAGACTTAAGTGATATTTACTTTTGTCCAGAAATTCAGGTGTAACCCTGGTAGAGAGTATTTTAAAAATATATACTTCCTGTGAAAATAACAATGTTAAACAGTCCCACAACAGAAAGTTTAAATCCTTTATGAGGTTTAAAAAGTAAATAAACTCTTGAACAGAATGCCAAATTTCAAAATTATAACCGCACAAATTAGAATCTTTTTTGTTTACCGTCGGATTTTCTTGAAATTTGGATTTTAACA